>SWKW01000153.1:0-80177 GCA_011058865.1 Didymella keratinophila | reverse complement strand
AGTGTAAAAAAGATAAAGGTTCTGTATAAATAGACTGTTTTACCTAAATATGCGGTGTAATCTTACTCTGGCGGTGTTTTTAACACTGCAGCGGTACCCTAGTGCTGAATCTGTACTTCTTGTGTGTCTGAAATGCTCCGAGCCTTTGGATTTCAGGCCTTCCGGCTTCATGTGGGTTGGCCAAATAGCTCAGTCAAAACTCTACCGAAGGGATGATTAGTCTCTCGGTTGATGCTACGCACGGTCGTTGGGCTACATTGGCAAGGCAAAGTCGCCACGAGGTTCGAAACACTGTACAATCAGTGTCGAGTCATGATCGCCGCTCTTCATCTTTTGCATAGCGGACCATTCCGCGATGTTGGAGTATGTTAGGCGTATGCGGTTCTATGAAAGTTCCAATGGAAGGGTTCGGGCAGCAGTCACGGTGGCGGCTTTGACGTTTGTTGACAGCTTCACACATGGGGTTGCCAGCTGCTCCAATGTGACATGGCAGCACCATGACGTCTCAGGTTGCAGGACGAGCTGCCTGGACCAGGGATTATAACAGATAAGCGCAGATGCGCAAGTGGCACTACTATGTGCTACTCTTCAACAATCGCGAAGTCTGTTATGCCTCACATTGCCTTAAGGCTCTGCGGCTTTAGAACAAAATTCGGACTTGATTACACTATCGTTCATCAGCGTACGGGCAGCGAGTCTATGAATAACTCTACAGCCTGATCTCTCAACTCTTTTGCGAGCGAGCAGTGCATTCTCATGATCCCTAAGCGCTCTGAGAGCCCTGCCGTCTTCTTCCGTAGTAACAGTCCGGTCCGCTTAGCTCTATCCCATGGATCATCGTTCTTCTTACAGAGCAGCAAGATCACCAACTTCTCCTCAGGCAGTATCTCTGGTCTGATCGTCTCGAGAACAAAGTTCATGTATAGTTCGCAGTGGATACGTTTCGCGTTGAGCCAGAAATAGAAACAGTTGTAATCCATCCAACTGCTTCGATGACCTTAGCCGTGAGATTGACCACCGAGGGGCTTTCCATCGTGATAGTTGCGTTCAGCGCATGCCCGAAATGTGAAAGACCCGTGATCTTGTAGTGCACATTTACCAATCTTGTCGTGGAAATTGGGTCTGTTGAGGACCAGGTGGATCCTGCACTCGTGGATGCCCAGGACCAAGACGGTATATTGGGATAACGTCTGAACACCACCGGACGGGCAGCGCCCCACCCCAGGTCGTTGAGGAGACTCCGCAGCCACATGCCGGCGATGTAATTATCACCGTTTCGTTTTGGCTGTATCTGCTTCACTATGGCGGAGAATGCTGGAAGTCTGTCTTCCTCAAAGGTCAATTCCACAATTGCGTGTCGCCAAGCAACATGAGGGTCTCGATGTCGTGCCCTAAGGTTCAACTTCTCCGCATATATCGCTGCCATTGACGCTGCATTGCTGTGCCAATCCTCATCGCTATCCTGAAAAATGCCTGTTTTGAGATTTTCAATTAGACTTGAGCGCTTTCTAAGATGACGGTTGTGTACTTACATAGCGCATCAAACCAGAGGTAACCAATGCTAAGATCATACAAAGTTTTGCTGCTTCACGAAACGCCCTCGGTAATTCGTTTAGACACATACCGTCTTGCAGACGTGAAGCTGTAGTGCCCATAAGCATAAGTGAGGGACCCGCTGAGCCCCAACAGTGACTCAAATATGCATACTCTGGAAGCGAACTGCTGCCTTCGATCAATTGCACACATTTCTGTCAGCTCGAGGACACGTTTGGATGCTCTCCAAGCTCTGCATTGACTTTGCAGTGCTCGTGCTCAGCTTTGCAAAGACTTGTCAAGCGTCGTATGGTATCGACTGCTTGCACTGAAGAGGTGTCTTCGGAGATTTTTGCATATTCTCGCAGGTTCCAGTCCGTCTCAAGCCCTGCAATGTATGCTCCCGTCAGCAGTCATACGCAGCGGCACGTTCAACATGCACATGCCTTTAGTCGCTTGAATGTTGAAGCCCCGATAGTCCCGCATATATTTTGGCGTGACCTCCACCAAGATCTCCCACTTCCCGTTAGCATCCTTGTCGAGCTTGTATACGATTGGGGCTCGCGAGTGATCCCACGACTGTTAAACGCTCTACACCAGGACCGCCTCCAACAGCAACAAATAAAAGTTGCATTCCGCCAATGAGCTAGTCAAAAGCCGGTCCTAGGATAGATCGTCCGCCACGCGGAAATACACCATCTCATGTCCATGGTGGAATCGTGGCGTGGCCATCAAAGCGTCGATGCCACAAGAGGAGCATCTCGGGATTTTTCTCTTGCCAGCCTGCTGATCGTGCGCACGCGAGGCCGTCGTCGCGACAGCAGGGGCTATGTCTCCACGACCGTATCTCTTCGCGAGTTCCTCTCTTCATGCACAGTTCGGAAAGAGAAATATGGCGAGTCGAACGCCCCAACAGCAGACGAGTCAACAGCAATGGTCGGTACATCTGTAGTCAAAGCAGTCCCTACTTGTTCGGAGGACTCCGAGGGCACAATACTGGACGCAACATTGGTCGTCTCCCAAGCGTCAGCCGTCCTGAACAGGCTGGAGTGGAACGGCTGCAGTTCTGATGCGATGGTCTCGTGTTCGTGCTCGACTGGTTCAGTGCTGACATCCAGATCGCGGGACTTGCGCAAAGAGTGGCGAGTCGAAGGGAGGCATCCGGACAACTCTGCTTCATGCAGCTTTGACATGGACCTCCTGTGTAGCAAACATTGTATCGAAGTGTTGTGGCCACGGGGATTAATGTGAGAGCAGCTTGCCGAGAAGCAACTAGTGGTCAGCTACACTATTGGAGGCGGCGCGGGGCACGCCAGCACCAGCACTGAACTACGACTCGCGATGCAGCAGCGCAGCAGCACATTGTTGGAGAAGTCGGCCGATATTGATAAGAACAGCTGGTCTGAGAGCATCTATCAGGAGTTCGAGGCGGGTTAGCCACCGCTTTTGATCGGTAATCACGTGGCCTAGCTAGTCGTACTAAGAGGGAAGCAACAAGTGGTCTCTCTGAACTAGTCGTAGGAAGGCAGTCGGTGTCCTTTCTTTGAGCTGCAATAATTTCGTTGTGATGTCGGTCTTTTGTCTGCGATGCGACGTTCAAGGCAGCACGGACTGATGGGTATTAAACTTTTATTCCTTCTATATTTCATATCGTATCATTGCACATAGCGCCAAAGAATCTATGCAGCCTATGCGCGGCTGAGGTTGGCGCCCTCCTCCTGCTTCTGCAGGCCATACTTCTTCAGCCTGATGCTCTGGATAGCAATGAAGCCAGTGGTATCCATAGGGCTGAAGTTGTCCAATGTGTCCATAGAAGCCTCCTCCTCAGAGTACAGCTTCTCAGTCTGCGAGCTGCGGCCAAGGACATACGCGTTACCCTTGTACAGAGTAAGGCGGACCTCACCGTTGACACGGCGCTGGGAGAACAACAAGCTGTTCTCGACAAACTCGCGCTCGGGCGAGAAGTACATGCCGTTGTACAGCTGGTAGCTCCAGTTGTGCGAGACGAACTGGTCGCGCAGGTTGCGCACCTGGGTGTCCATGACCAGACCCTCGAGGTCCAAGTGTGCAAGGCGCAGGACGGTCATGGCGGGCGAGTCGTAGCAGCCACGGGATTTAAGGCCGATGAAACGGTTCTCGACGATGTCGATGCGGCCGATGCCGTGCATGTGGCCGAGCTTGTTGAGCGCGACGAAGAGCTCGACGGACTCGGTGTAGGTCTTCTCGGGGGTGACGAGCTTGGTGGGAATGCCCTTCTCGAAGTGGATGGTGATGTCGGTGGGCTTGTCGGGGGCGACGAGGGGCGACTGGGTCATGGTCCACATGTCATCGGGAGGAGAGACGTTGGGGTCCTCGAGGATACCTGAGCGAGTCAGCGCAAAGCAGCGATTTTGAGATAGAGAACTTCATACCAGCCTCGTAGGAGCAGTGGGCCAGGTTGGCGTCCATACTCCAGGGCTTCGCCTTGGTGGATGTGACGGGGATGCCGTGCTTCTCGGCATAGTCGAGCAGATCCTGCCTGCCCTTGAAGCGGTCGCAGAACTCGGGCAGCCTCCAGGGCGCGATGACCTTGATCGAGGGCTGGAGTGTGTAGAAGGCGAGCTCGAAGCGGACCTGGTCGTTGCCCTTGCCAGTGCAGCCGTGCGAGACGAAGTCGCAGCCCTCCTGCTGGGCAACTCGGATCTGTGCGCGGGCGATGACTGGGCGGGCCAGCGAGGTGCCGAGCAGGTAGCGACCCTCGTAGGAAGCGTTGCACTGGACGGCGCGGAAGCAGAGCTCCTCGACGAACTCCTTCTGCAAGTCGGTGATGACCATCTTCTTCGCGCCAATCTTGAGCGCCTTCTTCTCGACCTCGTCCCAGGGCTCATCCTGACCGACGTTGGCGAGGAAGCACACGACCTCGTAACCCTCCTCTGAAGCACAGTCAGATTGAATTCTGCGCTCAAATTTCAAGATTGAGCATACCGATCAGCCATTGCAGAATGGTGGAGGTATCAAGACCGCCTGTGAGTCAAGTTAGTCAACAATGCTCGTCACAGCGAACAGACCCCGCTGTTAGAAGATTGTGGTCTGTAGTAAGTATGAGCATACCAGAGTAAGCCAGACAGACGCGTCCTTTAGCCATGATGTGAGATTGGAAGTGTGAAGTGTGAGGAAAAGAGGTGGAAGAGTCAATGGCTTAAAGAATGGTCGTCTGGGGCAGCAATGCGGACGGTCGCGATAACCCGCGATAAAAAGTCCAGTCCGTGCATATTGCGGGCCGATGTCGCACTAGCTTCGCTTTGTGAACCCTCTCACGCCCTGCAGAATGACGGTGAGCGGCAAACCTTCTCGTCAAAAGCAAGTGCGCTGCATGGCTAGCATCGGCCAATCCCCTCAGGTTCAATAATGCAATTCTCGCTCATGGTATCACCAATGCATCTATCCAAACGCGCCTTACACTCAGCAGCCCACCAAGGGCCCAGACAAGCAGCACAGACTCCCGCCGATGACGACTCATATCCTAGCCGACGGAAACCTTCCGTGACTCAAAGGTATCAAAACTCGATCAACAAAACTCATCGAAATGACTGTACGCTAATCCCAACGGTAAACGCCGCCGCAATGCGGAAGTATACTGCCTCACCAAGACGCAGGAGGTATGCAATATGTATAGAGAAATGAACATCGCTTGCCGAGCTGCGATGATGTATGACGGGCTAGAAGGCGCCGCCGGCGACCCTCTCGCGCTCGTAAAACACAATGTAGGCGCGCTCATTCTGCAAGCGGTCCTTTGGTGCCAGGTTCCCGGGCTCAAAGTCAACAAGGCGGTCGTCGTTGAATGATCGCCAACAGCCTCGAGCCTTGTCTTTCACGAATGCTGTGTAGTGGCCGCTTCCAAGGGTTGCGCCGATATGGTGGATGACGGCGTAAGCGTTATACACGTACGGTCCGTTCATGGTGGGGTCCGCCTTGATGCTTGCCAATTGTTTTGGACCCTCGGGCGCCTTTTGTGCAATGTATTGTTCTTGCTCCGGGGTCATGGGTGGATCCATATATGGACTCATATCGAGACCTTGAAGAGGGAAATTGATGGGTGTTCGTACTTTGCGGGCACTTTCGTTGTGCGATGCGCTGAAGCGCTTGAAGTGAACGACGAGCGTGTCAGGCGCGCGCGTGATGGTGATCTTCTTGATGGCTTCCCGATCTTTCTTGCATCTGGGACAGCGCCAAAGCTCATCGCCTGCCAGGCGCTCAGCAGAGCAGTATGACCTCAGACAGTCCCGTACGTCGCAGGCTTGGTCGCGAGGAATCTCCAAGCTCAGACTCCAGAAGGCCTCGTATGTAGTGCTTGTTACGCCACACGACTGACATGTGAGCTGCGAAGCGTGCTGACCGGCAAACATACTACCGATGACTGACAAGTCGCGATGCTGGTAGCGTGCCCACTCAATCTTAGCGGCGTACTGACGGGGGAATTGCTCGCGCAACAACTCCTGCTTCTCCGTAAGAGGTTGGAGAGGGGTTTTGTTCCAGGTAACGTTTAAGTCCTCGTGCATGAAATCGAGGACGAATTCCAGAAACTCCTTGGCGTCCTGTTGTTGGTCGACGCCCCACTGTGAGTTGAAGTGACCGCAGATCCGCTGTAGTGCGTTAGCCCCTATCTTGAGAACAGCAGTGTTAACACGTACTCTGAAAGTGCTAGGACGGACGGATGCAATGTCACCCTTGAACAGATTCGATATCAAGGTCGCATAGGCCTCTGGCAGGATGCCCTTCGTTCCCTTCCAGTTCTCTCTTTGCAGATCTCGGTTGTATCGCCCGGTCAGGAACAGGTCAGACAACGCGAGATGCCCACTCAGACACTGCACGACTGAATTCATGTAGCATGTCACACCAAAATTGATCAACCCGGTCTTGTGCATGCGGACATTAGTGAAGTGCGGCTGCGAGATGTAGACCGGTGGCTGGTTGGTGCGGCCCTGTGGTGCAACTTGCCGCTCGTGAACACCGCTGTAGCTAACTCGAGGGACGGAAGGTGGCGGTCGAGACGGTGCAACCGGTATGGCTGGCGGGACATACTGAGGGACTGGCGGTGGTCGTGGAGCAGGAGCAGCCTGTACCATAGACTGGCCACCTTCCACCTCTGGGAAACGTCTGAGGAAGTCCTCGGTCGTGCGGTAATACGGCGACCCGGGTTCCTCGCCTTCCTCCTCATCCATAGGGGGCCGCTCAACAACAGCTCTGCCCTTCCGTGCTTCTTCCAGCCACTTCTGCTCTTCCTCAGGATCCATGGGCACATACTCTCGTCGTGAGCGTCTTTGTAAGTTCAATTTTGCAGCATGTGTCGCGGCTGGTGCTCGGCGGATGCCTCGAGGTCTCGTTTGGCCGGTGGCTAGCAGTGCAGCGGTCGAAGACGTCTTCAGAGCTTGGGGTCCTATCAAATCGATCCATGCGTCGAGACCGCCCTTCAACAGGATCGGCGGCCGCTTGAGAGGCTTCTCTACATTGAACTCTGTCAACGTATCGTACAGACGCTTCAGGGCTACCTCGTCATCCGTCCGGTTGTGCTTCGTCAAGAAATCGGAGTTCATCGTAGAATCATTGTAATAGACAACCACATCATAGTCGTTTCGGCGCTCGAACATCGCCTGCTCCTCGTCGGGTGAGATTATGAGGCGGTCGCAGAGCTGGTCGGCAGAATCGCCGTCCTGCAACGTCGATGGCTCTAGACACATTACGGTGCGGTGGTAGATGTGCCCCGCATCGAAGGCTCTCCGGTCACGAACGTCTAATACCAACACGTTGAACATGCGTAGGTAATCGTAGAGCTTCTCAGCGTCAATCTCCAGCTCTACGGCAGCACTGACAGATCGAGTTCGATTGGCAGGAGGTGCAGGAGGAGCGCGGGGTGGTTGCTGCGTAGGAAAGTACGAGTCTGGTGTACCGTTGGTGTTGGGTGCATGGCTCGATATGCTGGACGCTGCCAACGAGTTGCTCCGTCCACCAGTGCCATTCATACTTCGCGGCGTGCTTCGAGGTGGCGCGATGTTTGGCGGTAAATTCGAGTTGCGTGCCGGACTGTAGGTCGGGCTTGGTTCTTTGGGGAACGATGCTGCAAAGCCTGTATCGAGCGGGAGTTTTGGAGGTAGTCTTGAGGGCGGTGGGGGCATATCTCGTGGCCCTACTGGTCGAATTGTAGACTGATAGTCTGCAGGGGACGGCATCTTGACTGAGAGATCCTGACTCGAGCGGGCCGAGCCGGTGTCTACTGACGGACCAGCTCCTCGAAGTTTCGCAAATCGATCGGCGAGGTCTCCATTGATGGACGAAGAGCTTTGGTGAACAGCGCGGCCATGAAGTGATTGGGGCTTAGGCTGTGGTACAGGTTTCCGCCGTGCAGACTCAACAGAGCTTGCAGGAGAAGCTCGTCCACCTGGCACAGATGTCGGCACACTCGGCAGCATCAGCTCGTCGTCCCTCTTGATCGTCCCATTGCGCGAATCCGGTCTCATGTAAGATGAAGCAGACTCCGACCTGGTGTGATGTGCGCCATTCCTGAGATTGTCGTTCTTGATGATGTTCTTGATGCGCACAAACTGCTCTTCCTGCGAAGATATCTCCTTCAAGAGTGTGTTGTAATCGCGGTGGATCTGATTGCGACTGCCGGCAATTTTGTCATGGTAGTCGCTGTGCTGAGGTATGAGGACAGCGACGATTTGGTAGGCGACGAGGTACTCCCAATATGCGCCAGCTACGGGGCTGCGGTTGCCGAGCATGATCCTGGCCGAGGTGAAGTGCGACCTCGCATGGTCCAGCAGCACCTTGATCTACGCCATGTTAGCTCCTGCTTTCTCGAAGTGCAGCATATGCAGCATACCGAGTGGTGTCTCAGCCCTTCCACCGTCTCTGTCGCAGAGCCCACGATCTCAGCAATCGGCGGGTTGGAGCCAGCGGCTTTCGACTGCCCGGCGCCATCGCTGCCATGGGCGCCATTGGTGTGGCCGTTCATCTGGTGGGGTGGTGGGGGATCCGGGGGCGGCAAGGGAGCAGCTGCACTCTTTACCGCACTCTATATTCCAGGCAGCTCGCGCATGTCGGACTGGAGGACCGGGGTGTGTGAGGCGTGCGCGCGTTCGTGGGGTTTCCGTGTGCACCGAGATGTTCAGGCGGTGGAGGCCCGACTGGTGGGGCTTGGGTGTAAGGAGCGCTGGAGTTCACTGCTGTACTGTCGAGAGTGTGCGAGAGAGTCGTATGCACACCGAGTAGTGCAGCGACGGCGTGCGAAGCGTGCGTGGACAAAGTGTGGCGCAAGTCGTAGTCACGAATGTCCCTCGGTGATGCATGTCGAGGCTCCGGGCGGCCACAGGCGGCGTCATAGGTGGAGCGGCCTGGGCAGCTGCGACCTCAGCATCCATCTACGCATCCAGCACCGCAGGGCACTGCACTTCGATATATCGCTTTCGACCCTCCCCCGCGCAGCTGGAGCTGCACGTAATACGACAAAAGTCACACGACTAATAGCACGACCCCGAACGACAGATTGAAGGCGCAACACCGACACCATGGCGGGCTGGTTCGGGTCGTCGACCAACAGCGCGCTCGACGAGCAGATTGAGCGCGCCACCACCTCGAGCTTGTACGTGGAAGGGAAGCTGTAAGGATAGCTGGGGTCCTAGATACTGATGCTCTTCAGGGAGGACATGCCCCTCAACCTCGAAATATCCGACGTTATTCGATCCAAGACAGTGCAGCCTAAAGATGCCATGCGCTCGCTGAAGAAGCGGATAGGGAACAAGAACCCCAATGTCCAGCTGGCTACACTCAATGTGTGTACCCTCGATCTGAAGCTCTACTACACACACTGATATCTGCCAGCTCACGGATACCTGCGTTAAGAACGGCGGCGCCCACTTCATCCAAGAGATCGCCTCGCGCGAGTTTCTCGACAACATGACCTCCCTCATGAAAGCGCCCGGCGGCGCTGCGGCGAATCGCGACGTGCAGGCCAAGATGCTGGAGCTCATACAGTCGTGGGCGACGGCGGCAGAGGGACGCAGCAACCTGAGCTACATCAACGAGGTCTACCGGAGCTTGCAGCGCGAGGGGTACCACTTCCCGCCCAAGGAGAATATCTCGAGCAGCATGCTTGACAGCAGCGCAGTACGTTCAGGCTACACAGCAACACTCGCGATGTACTAACACGGACAGCCCCCAGAATGGACCGATTCGGACGTCTGCATGCGCTGCCGGACGCCGTTCACCTTTACGAACCGCAAGCACCATTGTCGGAACTGTGGCAACGTCTTCTGCGGAGCCTGCTCGAGCAACAACATCCCATTACCACACCTCGGTATAATGGACCCCGTACGAGTCGACGATGGCTGCCATATCAAGCTCACCGACCGATCACGAGGAACACCCGCGCCGCCCAGGTTCGATGCGCCCAAGCCAACCAAGACGCTGTACCAGGGGTCGATGGAACCGCGAAACCCTCGCGTGGAGGACAGCTTCGATGCAGACCTGAAGAGAGCGCTGGAGATGAGCTTGGAGGATGCAAAGGGCAACAGCTCGTCAGGCTTCGTCCCGCAGGCGCAGCTGAAGTCGCAGTCAAAGCCTAACGGAACTGCAAAGAAGCCAGAGCCAGCAGAGGAGGAGGATGCCGATCTCATGGCCGCTATCGCAGCCTCACTGGCTGATATGGAGGAACAGAAAAAGAAATACGCCACAGACTTCCGCCAACAGGCGACAAACACGTCAAGCGGGACACCATTCGTCGCGCCAAAGAGCGACTTCGAACTTACGCCCGTCGAAGCCGAGAACATCAACCTCTTTTCGACATTAGTTGATCGGTTACAACATCAGCCACCAGGCGCCATCCTGCGCGAGCCTCAGATACAAGAGCTGTACGAGAGCATAGGCAAGCTGCGGCCGAAGCTTGCGCGGACGTACGGCGAGACCATGAGCAAGCACGGTATGTGCCTCTTCTTGAGATTCTCCCATACAGCTGCTAACATTGACAGAAACACTGCTTGACTTGCACGCCAAGCTGTCCACCGTCGTCAGGTACTACGACCGCATGCTCGAGGAGCGTCTTTCCAGCACGTATACCCAGGCCAATGCTATGTACGGCATGCCTCGTCCCACCTCCAACGTATATCCTCAGATTCCTTCTGGCGCACAGGCACCTTCGTACCAAGGCAGCGAGAACTACTACTCGAACAACACCGCACCCTCGGATCCCTACGGGCGCCCTCAGCCCAGCTACCAGTCACAGCCGCAGCATCCATATCCTCAGTTCGACCAACGATCAGCCCCACCGCAGTCGTACGCCTCTCCTGACCCATACCAGCAACAACAGCAACCATCACAGCCGTCACAGCCATACCCCAACCTGGCTTCGTACAGTGGCGGCGCAGTACCACAGCAGCAACCGCCCAACCCCTACCAGCAACCTCCCTCACCGCAAATGCAACGCCAAATGTCGAATCAATACCCATCACAACCGTCATCCAACTACCCGCCCCAACCTCAAGTACCACCGTCCAACGTATCCGATGCCGACAGCGCGAACTACTACTACAACGACTCCGCACCGACACCCGTCCAGCGCACATACAGCCATACCTCACAGCCGCCACAATCTTCATCGCCACAAATGTACAACCGCGCGCCACCGCAACAACAGCAGCAAGCACCCATCTCGCCTCCCGCACAACCCGCGACCGCGTGGCAGAACCCGCCCTACCCAAGAGAGAACGCGCCGCCGCAGCATCAGGCCCCTCCACAGCAACAGGCCCCACCGCAACAGCAGCAACAGTGGCAGCAGCCCCAGCAAGCTCCTCAGCAGCAGCAGAGTAACTGGAACCCCGCCACGCCTTACGCAATGGGCGGGTACGGCCCCGAGAGCTTCCCTGCCGCGCCGCAGAGTCAGCCGGTGCAGCAGAAGGTCGATGAGCCGCTGATTGATTTGTAGGTAGCATCGTTACTCCGTGAAGAGTTTGGGTGCAAGGGACAGAGGGGGCTTTCTTGAAAAGCAGGTCTCAAGTAGTAGAGATGGAGAATGAAGTGTTGCGCCCAATAGAGTCGAATTTGTGATTTTCTGTGTGATGGGCCTTGATGTCAACCATTACACTGCACGATTGAAAATATTTCATAGCAGTGCGCAAAGCAAGAATGATCATTTTGCTAACCCTAGCCACTTCTGCGTCTCCTAAATGCTCACTTCGATCGTCACCTGTCATTCCGTCAGGTTCAGGTAAAGATATCACCCGTAATCTTGTTGTAGGTATGCGACGCACCCACTCGTGGTTCCGGCAACACTTTAGAAGCCTCCAAACACCACCAGAAATTGCCATACCACCCCACCGAATAAGTTCAGCCCGAAACAGCATTAGTGCACTTCAAGTGCACGTTAAGAATCCGTTGAAACTATTTGCAAATCCACAAGAGCGAGATCGAACAATGATCAACGACGTCACTGGATAGTTGGATTGCAGGTCACAGCAGCATGCGCTGAGCGACACAGAAGAACCGGGTCATGAACTGGTCGTATGTCTGGCATTTCTACAGGAAGATAGCTACACGAAAACAACGTCCTCAAGCTAGCGAAGCGAGGGTGTGGTATAGTAACACAGAAGCGAACGCCGCCAAAGCGGAACAGGTATATACACCCAAAACTCCAGTCCCAGACTCCCAAATTCAACATGTGTATGCGGCGCATGTTGACAGTCATGTGATATGCAAAATGGCGATAGATATCGGGGGCATTATGGTCGTCGACGTGGTGATCGTGTCAAGTCGAATTGAAGATTGGCGGCCGTGAGGAGAGAATGCGGGGAGTCGCGGCTCAGCGACTCTGCTTTCTTGTCGTGCAGAGAGGGGGATGGTCTGAACTGGAGCATGCTCATACGAACTCGGGCCAGTAGTTGTACGGCGCGAGATTCGGACCCGTCCACTTCTCGCCATACGGATTTGTTCTCGACCTCGCGAAGAAGCCATCCTGAGCGTGCTCAAGGATGCTGATCCAGGACGAGGGTTCGGGGTGCTTGAGCCACTAGATACCGTCAGCTATCATCCTTCACACTCAAGACACGGGAGACTTACCTGGTTATGAATATGATACGTCCACGCGCCGCGGAAGAAGTTCTCCAACGTCCTGTTATTTGGCGGGAACTTATCCTCCTCAAACCTATACTCAGCCACCACTCCGGCCTTCCGTAACTCCGCTTCCTCGTCCAGCGTCGCCTGGAACGAATCCGCATGCTCCTTTGCCGGCGTCGCAGCCGCAGACGCAGGCACACCCTCCTCGTCCTCACGCGCACGAGTCTTAAGCTCCTTGCTCGCCCCATCGAGATCAACAGGCTCAAGCTGCGGACCGTCGTAGCTCTCCCATTCGTCTTTGAGGGAGCCCTTCTTACCCTTGAACGCAGCGCCGTAGTCGCGCAGACACGGCACGGTGCAGCGGCCCTCGCGGTCCCAGTTGAACTCGGTCCAGATGGGGTCGAAAGCGCCGGTCTCGAGCATCAGGAACTCCTGGTCGCGGCCGTCCTTCCAGGCCATGCGGCCGAGGACGCGCGGGTGAAAGTTGACGCCCATGCGGATGCCGCCGTAGAGCAGGTAGGAGGAGAGCGAGGAGTTGGCGGTGAGCGACATGATGGCGGTGTTGTAGTCGCCAGGGTGTGGGTGGGCGGCCCAGCGCTCGGCGAAGGCGTGCTCCTTGGGAAGAAGGAGGGGTCGCATGTCTCGGAGCATGAGGACGTCCATGTCGAAGTATGCGCCGCCGTGGATGTGCAGGACGATGAAGCGGACGGCGTCTGAGACGGCGACGGGCAGGAACGTCATCTGCTTGGGAGTCAGGACGAGCCATTGCTGGCCGTTCTTGTCCTCGATGATGTTCTCGGCCAGCGCCTTCTCTCCATCAGCGTTAGGGCGTCCAGGTGTGCTGTAGTAGCCGAAGCCGTTCTTGTCCTCCTCGTCCTTCGGCAGCGGGATACGCGCAGGGAAGTTCCAGGCTTTCAGTACGATATCACCACGCTCGACCAGCGGCAGGAAACGAGCGAACAAGGCATCCTTTGTCATCATGTTCTTGACGGCGTGGGGGTTTTTGTCGCTGTCCAACCACAACCACAACCGCGAGCAAGCCAGATTCTGTGTGTACAGGTAGCTCTTGATGAAAACCTCAACTCGCCATGTCGCAGGACCAGTCCAGTAAACGTGGTATGGGATGATGGGCCCAGGGCATGTTCCGATGCTCGATCCGTTCGCAGCGATTGCTTCCTTGACAGGCGCATAACTCTTCCATGTGTTGTCGTGACCGTCTGAGTTGACGTACTCGGCCTTGCGGGGGTCCTGGGCACTTGCGCGGGCAGACTCCTCGGGCAGCTTGTAGTAGCGGGACTCGTCGTCGGCGAAGAACTTCAGGCAATCAAACACGTTCCTCATCTTCTCAATGCCGTTGTATGTGCCCCTGCACTCTTCCACCAGCATGTGTAGATCGGCCTCGGTGTCGACGTGGGGGCGGGGGCCCATGTAGTCGTCCTTGACCTTGACGGCGGTGACCGGACGGTTGAAGACATTGGCGTGCGGGTTGATGGTGACCGTCTTGGTGGTGCCGGCGAACTTGACCTGGACGCCTGACTTGGTCGTCTTAATCAGCTCCGTTGGACCGGCCTTGTCCAGAAACGCAGGAATGCCCAGCTTGCCCTTGGTCGCAACACTCGGGTCGCTGACCAAGTTTATGATTCCGTAGATCGCTCCATACAACAGCGCCGCAAGGACGAGGTTCTTCAACAGGGCGAAGGCCGCCCGTACTTTCGACTGCTCCGCCATAGTGAAATGCCGCAACGGAGGTGGGCCCGTCGCTGCTGGCTCGAGATTGCTACCGAACAGGCGCCAGTATTGCCGCGACTTGTGTGTTCGAGTATGTGCCCGTGGCTGGGTCAGTTCCCGCGAGAGCTTGGCGCCGTACGGGGTCGAAGCAGAAGCCTGGGGAGTTGTGAGGAGGTTCGCAGGTGCCGCGCGGAGGGCAGAGATTCGGTGGGCGGGTCGGGCAGTCGCAGAGGGACGTACTGCCAACTATAAGGCGGGCGAGGGCTGAGTGCGCGGGCGCATCCAGAGAGTGAGCCCAAGGACTTGGTGTGCAGCTTTGCGAGGCGGTGCACTGTTCGCAGAGCCGTGTGACGATCAATCGCCGCGAATTAGGGGTCCAACTAGAGGTTCTGAGTTTCCCAGGCGTCCAGCAGCAACAACAGCAACAATAACAACCAAAGGAAGCAGAACGCACGCAGTAAGGAGAGACACGAGGAGAGACAAGAGCACAATAAGCGGCGCGGCGTAGAATTGTAGTTCTAGCCTGCGGGAGCTGCCCTGCTAACGTCGGGGATCCTCTCTAATTTCCTTGACATGGTCACTGCGCCGCCCGCCCCTGACCACCTGTACCACCAAAACACGCTTTCCAGCCGCCTTCGAGACTTTTGCTGAGTTCGGCGGCCGTGTCTCGTGTCGCGTACAATCGCTACTTAGCCAGATCGTCTCTCACACACTTGATCGCGCGTTGCTAGCGTCTGTCGTTGTTCGTCAAGTCGCTCTTGCCTCAAGCATCGTCGTATTTGGTGTACGACGGCAAGCGCAGGTGCCACCTCTAACTTCAACGTTCGCGCATGCTGTCCTATCATTTTCATCACTTTTCCAAGCGCGTCTTGATGCTCTCTCGTTGCAGTCTCTTCAGGGCGACCAGGTTTGGCAGCCCCTCACCGCTGTTGTCGCGTCGAGCTTGCATTTTCGTCTTGAAACGCGCCTACTCAGTCGTCACTGCCCCATCACGCGAGGAGCACTTCGACGTAACTTGCAGGTCAAGTGGCTCTATCAGAGTTGATGTCTATCATTCTGTCGATGCATCATCCCCTGTGCTCATCTACCTGCCTCCTGGGCCTGTAGTACCTGACAAGCCTGAGGCAGAGGAAGGTATCATCGACGCTTTGCGTGCATCGAGCGCAGCAACCGTCGTCCGCATCAACTATCGTGCATCTTCACAGCATCAGTTTCCAACACCCTACCATGACGTCCTCTATGGCTATGACTGGATACAGGAGAATCTGCTCATCGATGGCTCTAAAAAGCCATACGCAGCGCGTCTGGGCATCTGCGGAGAGCTGATGGGCGGCTCTATCGCCACGATGCTGGCCTTGACCGAGTGTCGAGTGGGTGAGAGTCGCGTCGTGGCCGCGGCGGTAAACAATCCCATCGCAGATTGGGTCTTCCCTGACGATCTGCCACACGTCAGCGCATCGGAGCTGCCAGAACCAGCATCGTCAGAAGAGACAGCATTCCCGGCCGAAGACGACATGATGACATCTTTCAAGGCAATGAAAGTTGGAGAGCTGCCCAAGACAAAAGCAAAGCGAAAGAGGAAACCAAAGGCAGTACCGCTCACGTCATGGCAAGCTTGGGCGGATAGCTCGATTATACCCACACTGCCTCTTGCTGAGATGCGCAGCTCGCTTTTCCGAAGACAAGAAGACATTTTCGACCGCTTCGCCTCACCAATACACTTCTTCCGCTCTCCGCACGCGCAGCTGCTCAAGCCACAGGCCGTGGACTCAGTACTCGATCAGCCTGACTACGCACTGGATCTCGAAACTCAGATGAGTCTGAACCATTTTGAGTCCTTCAACAGCACCGCTAAAGCAGTTGAGCTAGGGACACCGGAGCTGACGAGATGTCGATCCTACGCACGCGTCTACCCACAAGCAGGTAGCGGAAAAGTCAGCTTGCCGGCTTGGAACATCACCACTGGAGCACAGAGTCCACTTCACGATCAAGCGGCGGAGCTATCGAAGGTGCTTAGGCGAAGCATTGCCAGACACGCGATGAAGTCTCAGACTGGCCGTACCCGCGCGCACGACCCTTCCGAGAAGCAGTATTACGAAGAGTACGCGGAGTCAAGGGTGCTTTTCGACTCGCACGCAGACACAGGGCTCTGGTCACAGCAGCTTTCCGAGACAGGAGCGAAGACGCATCTCGAGAATGTGGGAAGCTGGATGAAGCAGTGCCTGGTTCCAGAGTTCCCATGACATCCAAAATTTTCACGAAACCTCGTCTCAACTCTGCTCACAGGACAACGGCACTTCACTGCATACAGAGTAGAAAGGACGAGCGGCACCATATGAACGTTCCCGACTAGAAGCCATTCGACTTTTCCCCGTCCATGACCTGGATATCGATTCGGTGATAGTCTGGCACCATGGATCTAGCTGAAACATCGAGTTGAACGTTGGTGTGAAGTGCGAGACGTCGCTAGAACGCCGTGTCTGTCGCTGTCTTCTTCGAGCGATGACCAGGAACATCTTCTTCGTGCCAATTACGTACTTATTAAGGAATCAACTTCCCATCGTCTTGTACTCTGGTTGGAAAACGGTCTCAAGTCCTATCGAATACGACAAACGATCCTATGACATCCGAGATATCTTCTGCCCCAACCACCAGAGTGCAACGCTTCCAAGCCATGCGAAATCTCTGGGACTTTGATGGAAATATCAACGGTCTCGGTAAATACAAACGACACCAACCTAAGCTTATCGCGCACTTCCAGAACATCGACGTCTTCAGTACACAGACCATCACTGCCTTTGAGACACTAGCTAGGCTTTGCACCACGAAGCAGGAACGAGACAGGCAATTGGGAGAATTGATGACTCGTCTAGAGGAGCGGATTGACACACGACGCCCTGCGTGGTTGAATGGTAAGAAGGCTCCAAACTGGGGCGCAAATGCTGTTGAACAAGAACAGTCTGTGAGAGATAGGTCGAGCAACTGATCAGAGAGAAGGTGCCGGGAAGTTTGCCGCCGCCCGCGACAGCTGCAAGCACACCATCGGTGCGTGTCTGGACCCAGGGCACGCATACTGTTGGAGTTCGTAAGTCGCAGACAAACACTCAGGTCGCGAACGAAGAACGAAGACGATGGGATCCGTGAGCAGCATCTGAAACTGATCGCCATGATTCAAGAGAACTGGCGTTCCGCCATCTCCTACTATCTGCCTGAGCACTGCCGCCTCAGAACGGCATGTGTGATGAAATGGCCTACCAGATTGCTTTGGGCAATTTTCGGGCTATCGAGTGTGACGCGTGGAAGATCTCCAGACGACATACATGCTAGCCTGAAACCAGCTTTTGCATCCGCGGACAAGTTCTGGCTGGAGAAGGCCATCAGAGCTATTAACGATCTCATTGACTTTGTGACAAGCCGAGAGGATAGAGCACTGCCTATTATGGTAGGTACCCTGATTTAACACAACGCTATTGATGCTAAATGAAGATTGATAGACCACAACCCGGACATCATCGCACTTGGCTGGCGAACCAGACTCTGTTGATCAGGATACGGTAGACGACGAAAATGTCAATCCAACAAACACTACACCGTACGAAGTACAAACAAGCGAAGCCACTCATCAAGCTAACAAGAGGGGCAGGTCCCGATTTATCACTCCGGAGCGAGATCATGCAGACCCAAAGAAGTCCAAGCAAGAGCCAGAGGAGCCTGCACATCCGCACTCACAGCCCAGATTTCTAGCCACAGTGTTGAATCCTCACACAGAGGCTACACGCTTCCATACACCAGAGTCCAAGGCCCAGGCCTACGACAACCCTTCTCTAACACCGCCAACTCGCCTCCCCGGCCCGAACAGGCTCTTCGAGGCTGAAACTGCAGGGCAACAAGCCAGACTTGAGTATGAGGAGACTGCCCGCCAAGCGAACAATGCTGTACAGGATAGTTGAGCAAGGCTCGTGGCTAGGGAGCAGGAGATGGCTGATCTTGTTGAAGAGCTGCAGGACGGGCTGGGGGAGAGGGTTGAGAGAGAGAGAGCATTCAACGTAGTGTGTAGAGATGGTGCTGTCCACAGGAAGATGTCGTGAAGGCAGTGGACAAATCCGCCCTTCGCAGCTCTAATGGTATCAAGAGCTATTCCAACACTAGCGTGTTTTAACAGTGCTTAGCCTTCGTGGAGGCTGTATATTTCAACTTTGGGCGCATATGCATACAGCTGGGCTGCGGAGGTGCCTGGTTCGTCATGCTTCTCCTTCCCAAATTATCCTTACAACTCCCCTGAGTCCTTCAACGACCTTACCATTCTTTATTCACGCACTTTCCCACCCCAGCGAGCAAACAAGGCGCGCAAGTAGCTAATGACATTCTGATCACGCCACAACTGGCCACGGTTTCTCCAAGAAGCCAGAGATTTTATTTGACCCGAAGATAGCGGTGAAGCATATCAATGCTGTGATTCAACAGTATAACATATCAGGACGGCAACGAGTGCTTACGACAGTGTCCACGAACTGGCCAAAGATGAAGATACCAAATGACTTACCAGACCACGCTCGCACGGGGAACGTCTTCGATTGGCCACTCAAGCTCTTTCGAGTCCTGATTGCCACTGCTCACTTGATCAAAGACACGTACCTGCAATCTTAGACGAGCAAACATACTGGTCTGACGACGAAGATCTCATTCAACTCCAGCTGCTTTAGCCGCGAAGTGATGCCACCGGGAAGAAGAAACGCTACTGGTCCGGCGCCCAAGCCACTGGCAACTGACAGACAAAACATGATCGTAGCTATCAAATCCAGCTGGAATCTTGAGGAAATTGGTCAAACTTCAGCGAATGTGGCAGAAGAGAGAAGGATTTATTGTGTCAAGAGGATAGCAAGACTAATGACGATTACTTCGAAGACGCAACATTAACCTTGATGCAGCAGCTGGCTAGGATCACAAGCAACATCACAGACTTAGTGCGACAAAGCTTGAAGTGCAGATGGAGAGCAAGAACTAGGTATGAGCCTGAAGGGAGGTACAAGAAAGTGGAGTTGAAACCGGGATCGGGCGATGGAGGGACGAACGCCAGTCCCCGACAAGATTTGCAAGAGTTCATCGACGAAGTGACGGCTGGAACCTCCACTACCCAAGCAAAAGGGAAGAAAAAGAAGACAGCGGCACTCGAAGAAGGTAAGCTGCAGTTGTCTCGTCTTAGCACAGTGCTGACCACAGTAAAACATCCCGAGCGCGAATCAGACTCGTACGGAATTTGTGGGGATGATACCGAACAACATACGATTGACGACAACGTTGATGAGCCCGAGCAGATAAACTTACCTACCGCGCAGCCGCAGACGAACAGGCCGAAAGGAAGACATCGATCCCGGAGTGCGATCCTTGGACGCAATATTCATCATCAATTCAGCTTGGAGGCTCTCAACAGCGTCAACCGTGTTCGACATCCTACCAGGAGGTTCCAACGATGCAGCTACCCGACACCTCGCAGACCCTTTCCAGGATCATCGCGAGCTCATGTTGGCGATCTATAAGCTGGCGGTTGTGACATAAGATCGTGTAGGAGAGGTGAAGGGGGCCCTTGCGATTGCATTCGTGGGAAAGGACAAGTTCGGCGAGGAAGTCGCAACAGATATTATCAGAAAGCTCGCGGATAGGTTTGCAGGAGGAGATTATGAGGAGATCAGGTGAAGGTATTACCGAGCAGGCGAAGAAAGGGTAATGAGTACCACTGGTAGACAGGGGTCACAGCGAAGTCGATCAGAAAAGGTACCTTGGTAGTTCATGAAACGTCGATGACCCGGCCGATATGACACGATCGAGGCGAGAGTCGACATGGGCTTGACTTGCGGAGTCTTCACACCTCCCTTCTGCGGATCCTAGCAGCAATCTTCCCCTTCGGCACCATAGTCCCAAACGCAATCTCATTCCACACCGGATCAAACTTCCTCGCACCCTCAGGATTCACAATTTTAACCTCATACTTGCCCAAAAACATAGTCAACGTCACAAGCGCGATATCGCGGGCAAAAAAACGCCCAGGGCAGCGATGTTCGCCGCCTCCAAAGCTTGTCCAATTTCCGCTTAGACCTGACTCATTGTACCGCTCGCTCTTGCCGTCAGGGACGAGGAAGCGCTCGGGCCAGAACTCCGTCAGTGGTCGTTTGATAGCGTGGGGGCGCGAGCGTGCCCACTCTTGCGTGAAGCGTGCTGTGTGGCCGGTGAGGATGAGGACTGTGGTGCCCTTTTCGACGGCGTAGTGGTCGTCGAGTTGGAAGACTGGGGCGACGACTTCGCGGGTCACGCCGTTCCGGGCGTAGAATCGTGTTGCTTCGGAGTGCAGCGATTGCAGGAAAGGCGAAGTGGCCAGGTGCGCAAAGTTGGTCTTCTCAGGGTCGGTAGCAGAGTAGCGTTGGAGCTCGTCGAGGACTTTCTTGTGTAGAGCTGGGTCGCGAAGGACTTCATATAAGAGCCAAAAGGTCACTGGGATGCTGAGACTTGTGCCTCCGTACAGCATGCCGAGAGTCTGAGCCGCTCTAGCGTCCTCGTCATGACCTGGGAGAGTGCTGAACATCTGCTCGCGCTCTTGCATGAGCATAGACCCAGCGACAGCATCCCAGCCTTTTCCGACTGCGTCCGTCTCGCGCTGAGCATCTGACTTGCGTTGCCAGAGTTTGAACTGCTTCAAAAGGCGATCACGTGCACCATATGCTGCCGGCGCGAATGGTCTAGGCAGACCCAAAAGCAGGATATCCGTTCTCTCTATGAGAGTCCACAGATCCTCAGCAAGTTGAGGGTACATCTCGGCCATTGCAGTGCCCAAGATAGCTTCGCCGACAGCAAGTGTACTTTGCTGCTTGAAGAAGGTGTAAAGATCAGGGATGTTTGTCCATTCCTTGGTCTGGGCGGATGGAAATGATCTGATAATGTTGCGGTCGATGATTTCGAGGAATTTCTGATCCAACGAGATCAGTGCTTTCCCGCTCGTGTGTGTTCTAATTTGCAACATGACCATCTCATCCATATTGTGCCCAGGCGTCAAATAGTGATCAACTGCAGCTTGAGGGCTTCCGAATAACTGCGGCATGATGTTTTTGTATACGAATATGGCTGCATCAAGCTCGGACGATACCAGTGCCTTCTTGACATGCTTGGGGTCCATGAGGATGAGGATTTTCTGACCTGCCGCATCTACCAGGAAAGGAGTTCCATCATTGTACTTGTTCCTGCGAGGATGTGTTAGTAGGGCGCACTGTCATCGGCAGACCGAGTTCTCGAGGTCAGTCACAACCCGTCGTTCAATGGATAGAATGTGGTCGACCGAGCAGCATGGCCACTCTGCCATATGAGTATGTGCCACACAAGATCTGGTTGAAGTCGGCTGAAAAGGTACCCGCCACGGTGGCAACCCGATCTCGACGTCTTACCGAAAGCTCCCCACAGAAACCAAATACGACTGGAATGATCTTACAGGGATTTTGCGACGAACCCGCTAGCGCTGTAGGCCATGTTGAGGGCATGACGCAGCCCTGGCAGCCAGTGCGGCAGTGTAGGGGGTGCGACTCCAGAACCTCGGCCGTTCTTGATTGCATTGAAACGGAACCCCGAAATGACCCTCGTGCAGACACAAATGACAACAACGGCGAGAAGGACTTGAGTAAACCCGGTATGATATTTGACGGAAGATAACAGTGAGCCTTTGGCGTCTGTTGATGTTGTTGAGAGCTCCATTGCGCGAGCAGGTTGAGTCCGACGCGTTGATGAGACTTGAAGAATTGGCAGAGGCTTCTTGATAGAACTCCCCTTTCCAGATCGCAGGGGACAATGAACGCTCTCCGCACGGAAGGCCTACTCCTCTTTGGTCGCGGTGTGGCGAGGGTCGAGTTCGTCGAGTTGAATGGCGGCCGCGCGACTAATGAGCTCGAGTGGGTCCAACTTAGCGCGTGACATTGATTGGTTCCACAGAGCAAGGGTCCAGATCACCGAGCTGCGACGAGCTCCCTCGACATCCCTCAACCTCACCACACAGAGCTTCTTAACCAGAGATTCTTCTACCGCTTGAGCGTTCTTTCTGGCCGCTTTATCCGTACCATCTTTGCAAAGTCTGCTATTCCATAAACTGTCACCATGCCTGGCGTCCGTAAGTAGCTGATTACCCGTTATCATCTTGAAACTGTTGTTCTGGCACATCACGCCTTCACCGTGATGGACTCCCTCCGATTGGAAAGAGCTGTCTACTTCTGCTGTATTAGAAAGTCTTTGGCACACTCAAAGACTTCCTGAACGTTATCCCACCGCAACTCATGAACAAACCAAGCTGACATGCCACTAAAAGCACCGGATGCGGTCGACCAGCTGAAGAAGGCCTTCAAGGGCCTCTTTGGCAAGAAAAAGGCCAAGAAGGAGGATACTACGCCGACTGCTACAACTGAACAGCCCACCTCAAGCACCTTGAAGCCTACCGAGACCACGCCCGCTGCCCCAGCACCGGCCACCGCTCCTGAGCCCGCAAAGAGCGAGGCAGCTCCGGCTTCGACTGGCACGGCGCCTGCTGCCGCACCGGCTGCTCAGCCCGCTGCTGCTCCGGCTTCCGCCCCCGCCGCGGTCCCTGTAGACAGCGAGCCCAAGAAGGACGAGGCTGCTCCTCTGGCTGAGGTCAAGCAGGCCACGCAGAGTAGGTCCACATCTCTTTACCCCACCCAGACTGGCGAGTACGACGACGACGATTTGGGAGACGGTTCTAGAAGACGACAAAAGGTTGCGCTCGATAACGACTGGGGTGATGCACCTCTCTGAGCAGCCTACTGTTCTCTGCACCGCCGTTGCTCGTTTCGTTCGCACTCTATCGTTGGGCCTCTACGACCGCTCGTCCGATCTGTTCGCACGAAAGGACTGCATCGACTCGTTCTAGGCTTTCATTTGTCGACTCTCAGCAGCTTTTCTTGTTTCACCGAAGATACCCATAGACTGACGACTTCCCCACTTTCAGCCCCTGAGCCTGCTGGTGCCGTCGCACCTGCGCCGCCTACTGCTGTCTCCGCCCAGACACCTTCGACCGACGCTCCTGCAGCCACCGAGGCTAAGCCGACCGAAGCACCTGCTCAAGCCGCCGAGCCCGCCGCTCCTGCACCTCCTGCAGAGATTCCTGCAGAGATTCCTGCAGTCCCTACAACAAAGCCCGCTCCCGGCATGTCCGCCACAAGCGGCCCTTTGGATGAGCCTGACTTTGGTGCCGAGCAGAACGCGGAGCCCGCCGCTGCCCCAGCGACAGCTGCGGCTCCTGTGGCAGCTGCCCCTGCACCCACGACCACCGCGCCTGTGGAGAAATAAATCTGGCCCAAACCTCAATGAGGGAGTTGACGCAAGATGCATGTTCAGGAATTCTTGTTGCGCTTTTCATTTCCCTAATACTATACCCCAATTACATGTCAGCGAGCGCATCGAGCCGTTGACTTAGGCTGAGCGATTCGGCGTTAGATCAGCGAATGAAAGACATCTGTGTTTTGAGAAGTTTGATGAATCTGGTGCATTGCAATGTCCTGGAGCCAAGCTCGACGCGTTGTTAGCAAATCAACGCGTCTGTAGATCGCTCGACCATGGACGGTTGATGTCATTGTCCCTGAATTAGCGCGGGGCAGGCACACCCGCGAACCACGTCAACGACGGCCTCAAACCAACATTTGTTTTGCCCTAAGTTATTTGAGCCTGATACCTTTACCCTTCCTCCCGTGAAGTTCACAACGCTTGTGCACCACAAGAGGCACACTTTCACATACACGCCTTTCGCCACGATTACACCAAGCGGATCTCGAAATCATCCAAACGAGCCACAATGCAGCGCGCGCGGAACGTCGATTACGATGATGACGATATCTACGACGACGATTACTATGAGGAAGAAGAGGCAGAGCCGATGTCAGCCGACGACAAGGAGCAGATGCGGATAAGCACCATCAGCGCGAGGGAGGCTCTGGGTGAGGCAGGCGGCTTCATCACCGATGCGCAAATACAAGAAGCGCTGTGGCACTATTACTACGATGTTGGCAAGAGCGTGAGCTACCTCAAGAACAAGCTTGCCCCCGCAGCACCCAAACAGCCTGCGCAGCCAAAGAAGGAAAAGACGGTGTCAAAATTCGACCAAGCTGCGAGCGCAGCTGTCGAGAAGGCGCCCGTTCCTGCCGGTAAGCAATCTCATGAACAATATAGCTACGCGGGATCAACCTTCCCTGTTGCGTCGAGTTTCCCGCTGCCGCCCGTTACGATGCCGTCGACCGCCCAAGACTTTTTCGCCGACGTACCCTGGGGCAACGTCCCCACCCACAGAAGGGGTGTAATCACGATCGATGAACCGCACTTCCGAGGTGGTCTTCTTGGTGGCTCTTCAAAACTGGCAGCACTCGCAGCCAAGCGCAGAAAGGAGAGAGAAGAGGCAGCGGCAGCGTCAACTGCCAACGGCGAGACGGACGCAGCTGTCGCTATGCTCGACAAGCTCACAGTCAAGAGCAAAGACAACGCCCCACAGCCTGAAGAAGATACTCGTCCTTCGCGCATCGCCAAGTACACCGCTCGGAAACGCTCTCCATCCCCAAAGCCAGAAGAGCCAGTTGAAGAGATGGAACTTGAGCCAGAAGCACCCAAGCCAGCTATCACGGTCGAATTTCCAGCGCGACGAGCTCAACCTTCGATGTTTGCTTCCGTACTCTGCGGACCCTCACCACGCCCTGAATCGACAGGCCTTGTCCAGGAGTTCCCAGTCCCCTACAGCTTCTACAAGGAGTACCAGGCCATCAGACCGTTCGACGGCCCGAGTCCAGATGACATCGTACGAGCGGCGCAGGCAAACAAAGGCGCAGGCGCGGGGCGACGTTGATCCGCTGTAGCTCTTGAAGTGAGCTTTTCTAAGGCATACAGGAACCACACCGAAGAAAAAGAAGCCTGCAGCCGCACCGAATGGAGACAAGCTCGCTGACTCGGTTGAGAAGTTGGCGGTCGATGAGCCTAAGGTCAAGAGCAAGAATTTAAATGTGCTGGAGGAGCTGCAAAAGAGTGATATGAAGCGGATGGCCAACTTTGTAGTTGTAGGTAAGTACTGTTCATTTAGCTTGTTGAAGCCCATTTTTATGAAAGTACTGGAAGCTGATCATGACAGGGCACGTTGATCATGGCAAGAGCACGCTCATGGGCCGCTTGTTGTACGACCTGAAAGTTATCGATCAAAGATCCATCGACAAACTGCGGAAGGAGGCCGAAACAATAGGCAAATCATCTTTTGCTTTGGCTTGGGTGATGGACGAGACCAGCGAAGAGCGCAGCCGAGGTGTCACAGTAGACATTGCGACAAATTACTTCGAGACTGACAAGTCACGATTCACCATCCTGGATGCCCCCGGGCACAAGGACTTCATCCCCAACATGATCTCGGGATCATCTCAGGCAGACTTTCCCGTCCTGGTGATCGACTCAAGTACGAATGGTTTCGAAGCGGGTCTGAAGGGGCAAACGAAAGAGCATATTCTGATTGCACGAAGTATGGGTATGCAGCACATCATCGTTGCTGTCAACAAGATGGACACCGTAACGTGGTCGAAAGCACGATTTGACGAGATCACGAAGAAGATGACAACCTTCCTCACCGAAGCCAGCTTCGCTGAGAAGCGCATCACATTCATCCCGCTCGCTGGTTTGACAGGCGAAAACGTCGTCAGCAAGATCTCAAACCCAGCGGCAGATTGGTACACGGGTGAAACGCTGTTGGAGGCACTCGAACGCATCGAACTGCCCCAGCGTCAACTCGAGAAGCCACTCCGCCTGTCCGTTGCTGATGTTTTTCGCGGAGACATGCGCTCGCCTCTCAGCATATCAGGGCGTATCGACGCCGGCACGCTGCAAGTTGGCGACGTCATTCTCGCACTGCCAGCAAATGAAACTGCAACCATCAAGTCGATTGAGGTCCAGGACGCACTAGTCGATTGGGCTGTCGCAGGTCAGATCCCAACACTCCATCTCACAGACATCGACCCAGTACATCTGCGCCAGGGCGACATTGTTTGCTCGCCCAAAGCACCCGTCAAGCTCGTCAAGGCGTTCACCTCTAAGCTTCTCGCCTTCGAGCACGTACTGCCCATGCCCGTC
This sequence comes from Didymella keratinophila, assembly GCA_011058865.1. Taxonomy (NCBI): domain Eukaryota; kingdom Fungi; phylum Ascomycota; class Dothideomycetes; order Pleosporales; family Didymellaceae; genus Didymella; species Didymella keratinophila. The sequence goes on along the minus strand of SWKW01000153.1, from coordinate 53,699 downwards.
GAGGTGTTCAGGAGCACACTTAACAGCCCAGGTAGCATCAGGACACTGAGCGCTAAGCTCAACAAGTTCACCGGCGAAGTGACCAAGAAGAAACCAAGAATAGTCAAGCCTGGTGAGGTTGCACGTGTCGTCGTCCAGCTAGAGCGCGAGCTACCGATTGAGGAGGGTATGAGGGTTGTTGTCCGTGAGAGGGGAAGGACAGTGGGTGCTGGGCTGATGGAGAACGCTGCTTGAGCGGGCAGGACTGTCGTATGTAGCATTCGGGTTGTTCCAGGCAATACCCAGACCTTTGTCGTTGCACCTGAGCCCGCTGTATTGTTTGCAGCAGAATTGACCATCAAACTACAATGGATGCCGGTCAGAGTTTTGTCACCTTGCGTGCTCACTATACCTTAAGCAGTCCTACTACCAGAACACAACGCAAGTGGCCTTTTGTTATAGATTAAGTGCAGACCATAACAGGCAGTATTGTAAGGAAGTGCTATTAGGTTTCTTGCAGGTCTAGTGTTCTCTGGCGATTTTCGTGAGGAAAGTGACAACATTCTTGACCCGCACCCATTGTAGAAAAGAACCTACCGAGAAAGTCCGGTAACCACGCTAGGCGCTCATGTAGCAACAGCTCGCAAAAACAGAGATGACGACCAACTTCATGTACGGCCTACAGACTCGCGGACCGACTGTGAGCTTCTGTATACGTCAATCTTGTACTTCCTCACCTCGCAAAGCTGCGAGCTCAGCACAACCACAACATCATGACGCCGCACTCGCGTAGCAGCAGGCTTGCCACGCAACGGCCCGGGCCGCCGTACTACGACTTGGCTAGCGCGCCGTAACGACACACCGAAGACCGTTGATCACTCAGGATATGCGAAACTCATCCGTGGCGGACTCCTCGTGTCTCCTTCGACGCCTCTGAGCCAGCAGACTGTGGTGCATCGACAACCTCCATCACGGTGAGCTTAACTGCTCCAGGATGACTCTGTAGCCACTCATTCGCGCAGTCTCCCGTTGAACGTGGCTTGGGCATCACACGGCGCACACGTGGGCATCGCACCCGCGTATGCCAACGCTGGTTCTTTCAGCTTAACAAAGTGGCCGTGCGGCAAGTACTGCTGGGGCGGGTTTACGGGCGGTCTGGGCCCGAGATGTCCGGCTGCGAAGGTGAGTATGAGCTTCCACGCGAACAATCCGGATCTGTGTATTCCGATCACGGTCCAGGAGATCCCTTGCGATATCAGAGACAACACCAGCGATTGTCTCTGGGCACCTGGGAAGAACTGCACCTGGGAAGAGGGAGGGAAGGGAGGTGCCTGACTGGCGGGGAGCGGCTGTGGATGCAGACTTCGAGATGGTTTTCTCCTGTGTTTATTGAGGCGGGCTGACAGAAATTAGCTGATGGGGGACGCATTGGCATGAATCTTTGTCGCAACATGACTTTTGTCACTCCTTTCAGGTTTTATTTCGGTCTGGTATCACCGCAAGGATAATGTTACACTTAATAGTTCTTTGCATCCCCCACATTCGGTGCTTTGACTACCTCCTCAGTCAACACCATTTATCCAGCAACCGCAGCATAGTAAGGCACGTTATGCACCGTCTCAAACCATCTCGTGACATTTGGATGCTGGTCTCTCCACCTCTTGTCCAGCACATGCCGAAACGCCCTTCCAATGATGCTAGCCGCAAACAAATCCGCAAGCGTGACTCGCTCGCCAACAAGGAACGTCTTCTTGAGCAAATGATTCTCGAGAACTTGCACAGCCTTGAGTGTCTGCGCTCGAGATTTGGCAACCTGAGACTTGACATACGGCGCCCGGCCGATGAGCGGTGCGAACCAGCCTGCGAGTGGCGGGAGGACTTCGCTATTGGCGAAGGACATCCAGTGAAGGATATTGGCGTTGTCTTGCTTGTTGCTTCCTAGGAGTGTGGTTCGTGGGTTTTGGGATGCGACTGCAAGTCTAGCTATACGAACGAGAAGCAAGACTGATGTGTTGGAAGCTTACAGTATACGGCTATGGCGGTTACTTCTGATAGCACGAAGTCACCGCTGCCTACGAATGTAGGTATCTTGCCCAGTGGGTTGAGCTTGAGATAGGAAGCGGGAACGCCCTTGTGAGGGTTTGTTTCGATGAGTGCGATGTCGAGGTTGTTTTCTTTTGCGATCGCAAGGAGTACGGTGGTGCGTGTATTGCCCTGTATGCTCAATCAGATTCCTTGGCAGGATTGTGTCGGGCAAGAGCATGGGCGCGCACGATGTAGCTGTAGAGAGTGCCGAAAGACATGGTAACCTCGCCCTCGCCTTGAGATCTTCTTCACTCTTTGCAGGTAGAGCGTATATCGAGTGGAGCAATAGAGCTTCAGGGATAGAGTAGTCGCTGTTTTGTGGTGTTCAGCGGTCGATTGCTTTAGCAAGCGCGTGTTCATGTATTACATTCACGACAAACGCGCGGCCGCGGAGCTGTTGCAAGCTCGATGCTCATTGGCTCTGAGAACGCGAGGCAGAAGTAAGCAACCAAACAGCACATTGACGCGCGCAACAAGTGGGATTTTCATTGTGCGTCTGGAAGAGATTGTTGGAGGCACCACGTGGTGGCAGCGGTAGTAGTGGAGATGCTAGCGGAACGAAGAATGTGCCGCACCAAGGAAGGAAGTAGCGTGAGGTGGAACCAAACAAGAACGACTGGGAAAGTGATAAAGACATGAGGATTCATTGAAATAGGCCGGACGACATGCCTTGAAGTGGACCTTACGTTAATAGACAAGTTGTGATTAGTACAGCAGGACGAATGGACAAGTCCCGACCAGAAGATACTCGGACCAGGACTCACAATCAAAGCACCGTGAGCCTCCCCTTGCTCAACAACGATGAGCCATACGGAAAAAACCCACTTTCGGTCGGACGCTCTCAACGGCGGAACAGGAACTCACGAGCCTTCTGATACTGCTCTTCCCCAGAATCTTCCACAGCATACCACTCACCCGCGTCAGGACCTGGTAGCCAGTAAGGACAGTGTGGATGTCCGGGCGGGCTCAAGGACGGCATGAAGCCACTTTGCACGATTTGGCCGTTCACAACGCGACCCCTGCGGTATACAGCGTTTCTCGACCTCGTCTTATGGCACGTGCCCAACCACTCCCTTATCTCGAGCGCCATGGCCAGGCTCAGGATCTCGAGATCTAGGACGCTCTCAGGAAGAGAGTAGTGTTGCAGTTCCCACAGCCTCGACTATTGAGCCACATGTTGTACTCGGCGTAGACTTGAATGCCCTTACGCTGTTGGAGCAAGGAAGCCAGACAAGCCTGGCTGTTCGGCGGGAGGCGGCGCAGGTTCTGATAGTATGCGATCAGGACTTGCTTGAGTGGTGTTTCTGACGATCGAGGCTCCATGTCATCTTGGGACTCGTGTTCTCGGATCTCGCCTTCCTCAAACTCTTCGTGACCCTGGAGCTTGGATGATGACTTCTCGACGTCTTCCATGGATGTGTGGGCCAACTGCTCAACGAGGCGGTTGACGATACCAGCGGGCCCGGTAGGGTCAATCTCAGCACCGTCCATCGTCGCATTGAGATCGTCAATGCCTGCCATTGGTCAGTTGAACCTGGTTGTCGTCGCTCTTGGTAGTGGATCTGCGCTTCTTCTGATTCGAGACTTAATATTCATGGCTGCTGAAGTCCAAGCGTATTGCCTGTGTCCACTGCACTTTCATGGACTGTTTCGTCGCTCCTGGTGAGAGAAGGCCGCGGATTAGCTAAGCAGCGAAGAACTGGAAGTGATCATAACTGATGATAAAAAGGCATATAGATACAGGCCTCAGAAAGCTCTTGGTGGGTCGTCGAAGACCTTGGGGGTCGGCAACGGCGGCACAAACCCATTCCACTCTGTGCCAATCTCGAACATGTTCCTTTCTTCCGGCACTGAGATGACCTTCGATCTTTGGAAGATGTACTCAGACGTTGGTCTTCTCTCCGGGCTTACTCTTCCGAATTGTGCATCCTCCTGAATTCCTTCAACTTCCTCATATTCCCAATCTGGAGCTGGTAGGCAGCCAAGTTCCTCGAGATTTCTAGGTGTACCAAGCGGATCTAGATCTAGCGATGATGAGCTTCTGATCAACCTGTTGAACACGTTGACAGGAGGCTCCGGTGTTGAAAGTGGCAGCGCTATGTTCGAAGGAAGGCGAGGGAAATTGTACGAACCACAGCTGACCGACGACCGAACAAGGCCGTGAGTCGCAAGTGGCCGGCAATATGGTGATATGACTGGCTCGAGCGGGTTGTGGGAGTCGATACTTCGTTGAGAGACGTGTGAGTAGGACAGCGACCCGAACTTCCTCGCATCCCCTCGAGGTCTGCGACGATGCGTTTCAGTATGTGTCGAAGATGTATCACTCATATCTTTGGCCACAAGAGGGTGCAGGCCTGGCAAGCATGCGCTGACAATCGACAGCGTCTGAGCGATTTGCATGCACAAAGAGACCACCCAGCTCTGTACGACAGACAGAGAGGCAACCCACGTATTGAAGAAGTATAGCTGGATGCTTACTACCACAACGATACTGTGATGGTCAGCAAAGCTAACCTAAGTAAGACATCAACACATACCTCAACCTTGACCAGAAGACAGCGGAGACGTAAAGGCGGTTGCCAACTGAGCTCTCTTGGGTCCAAATTGCGAGTGGCACCAGAACCAGTAAGATCTCAGTGGCGATGTTGGTCGATGTAAGATAATCACCGAATGCTATGATGTCAATGCATTCGCTGCTCAACACATCCCAGGGTATTGGCATGCGACATTGGAAGGCTGTCACGATCATTCCACTGATTGTCCAGCCGGCGGTCAAGATAACAAGAATGGACGACGTATATTCGAAAAGGCGACCGGCGAACAGCTTCCGCATGAAAAAGCTGAGGCATATCTTGGCGCAGCCCATGTTCGCAATGAAGAGGATGCTGGATACATATGCAGTCTACTTCTGTCAATAGCCGCAGATTAGATCTGTGTTCGCAGAGCATACTTTCTGGAATGCTGGATCGTCATACCATGTCTGCAAGTGTCGCTCGCTCTTGTTATCTTTCCATTGTATCGAAACAGCAATTGTCTGACCGAAGCTGAGTAACTGTTCACCATCAGTAAGATAATTCATATTGTGAGTTTTTGCCTCTCTTACAGCTGCTACCACCAGAAGCACGTCATCCTGTGCTGGTCGTCTCCGACTTGTGTCTCTTGACAGCTTCACGGCAAAGCGAGCGATCAGTGTGGTAATAACGAGCGCTAGCAATACCCAAGAGACGATGTTAATGATGGTGCTTCGGCTTAGTGACGAGATAGCATCTCGCTGTTCGAGAGCATAAGCAGATACTGTTAACATCTTCGCGCCGAATGAGCAGCTTCAACCCGAGCAAACAACCAGTATATGTGGTAGGCTACAACGCGGATACAGACCCGAATTAATGGTGCACATACATCTGCTTAGCAGCAGCACCCATCTCTGCTTTGTTCTACTTCCGGGTGGGAGTGTACAGGTGATGTCTATATTTATCGCGACAGCAAGGGTGGCACAAAGGCAGTTGGCGAGGCTGGCTATTCCCGGGTTCTCGGCCCCATTCGAGGGACGCGAGACAGTCGCATCGTGGCGGAGGTCGCAGGGAAAGTATCGGGAAGGTGCATGTCGCGTTAGGATCAAGGCGAATGTATGCTCGGAATATGTCAAGACGTTGTCGGTGAGCGAGAGGAAGGCGCAGTCTCGGGTTGCGAAGGAAGGAGCTAACCGCATCTAGATCACCCCTCATCCAAACCTGGTTGGCCTCGTCCATCTCTCCTCATCTCCATCTCGACAGCAATCCCATCTGTACTTTTCTGTGAATGACCACGTATCTCCAGATTGGCTTGTGGCAGACTATATTCTTGCATTCAGCAACGTTCTGTTCCGCCATTCGACCGCGCTGTGCTCGTTTTCGCCCAAGCATCGCTGGTACCCCCTCTCAAGATTTTGCACCGTACTGTGTACGCTCCACCCGCGCGAGATCAAAACAAAGGACTGGAGTCACTTGCAAGATTCCACGGCAGTTCATATGCACGAGAATTAAGTTCCTGACAGTATGGCAAAGCACGTGTCCGGACGATGGTACCTACCTGATGCCGAGGCGACACCTGTGAAAGGCGGGGCCCCGCAAAAATCCCAGTCGAAATTCCACGACCAGCAACTTAAACTTTGCAAGGCTACGGACACAATGCCGAAGTAGGCAAGTCTCTCGTAAGTATCGACTGACTCCAGGTTTGTAGATTGGTGATCAGCGGAAATTCCTGCCTTGTCAACTACACGATGATCGTGATTGGAGGTAAGTGTCAGTCTTGCCGTGCGCTTCTGCGACGACCACATGAGGTCCTGGCAGCTACCGTCATGTCGAAGCAGCCTCGGGATCGCTGGATGGAAGACGTGCCATGTGAACGCGAGTGTGAGATAAATGGCATTGCGCACTGAGCAAGTGACAGTGAAGCCATCACAATAGCTCGACTACGTCCAAACACCCACGCGCAATAGGTCGATTACGTCCAGAAACCCACGTCTTTCTGTTGCTCTCAATATGCAAATCTCTGTACTCTTTCTCTCCTTGCTGACAGTGAGCTCGGCGCTTCCACTCCAACCTCGTCAAGAGCAAAGCCTCGCACCGCAACTTCTCACGACAATCAACGACCTGAACGTGGCAGTCACGGACCTCACAGCGGCTGTCAACAACTTTGACGGTTCTCTACTCGGTCTACTACCACAAGCACTGGCTGTGGTCAAGACAGAGGCAAAGCTTGACCTTACCATACTGAAGGCGACTCACATTACCGAGAAGAGTGCGAACTTCACCGCCGAAGAGAGCACGACCATCGTCAATTTGTTGGCTGGCGGCATTGGACCCATTCAGGCGTCACTTGAGGCGCTGAAGGCGAAGGTTTGCACTACTTACATTGTTTCGCAGAGTCATAGACTGATGACTACAGTATACCACTTTCAAGCAGACGCTCACAGCTCCCATTGTATTGCTGGACCTCAAGATATTGAAGAAGCACACAGATGAGCTCATTGATGCGTTGAATGGAAAGGTCACTGCAGATAATGCAGGCTTGCTGGGCCTAGGCAAGAGCATCTTGGATCAATCTTTTGACGACGCCATAGCTGTCTATAGTGCTTGACATGGCTTTTGTACGTGTCTAGTCTGTTGAGATAGGTCTTACTTGATTTTATGTCTCTTCCCTCGGTTCAAAACTGTATTGTAAGGGTCTACCGTCCAAGATTCCAGTTTTGGTTGCCTTTCTGGAAAGCACCGGTACCGTCGTTACCTCGCCTTATAAAACACCAAACAATGATCGTCACTGAAACATTTGCGAACACTTCCCTTCACTTCCATTTCGCACCCGTCAGCTGACGTACCATTTCTACGACACGAATCACATTCACTTACAAATTTACAATGGGGAACCACTTCCCTAAAGACCGGATATCGAAGCACACACAAGAACAACCAAATCCACAACCAAAGCCACGACAGCCTCCTCTAATCCCCTGGTAGAAACAACAGCGAGAGCGTCGCGAGGCATACCAACGCGCAGCGTTCGAGAAAAAAAGAAGAGATGCAACACAAGTACAACGCTAAGCAAATACTGTTCGTCAAGAATGTGCCGCGAGACTATGCAACGCGCGTAGAGGGCCTCTTCACGAAACACAAGACACTAGAGACGAAGAATCTCTACCCTGGCGGTCAAATTACCACACTAATGATTGCACTGCCAAGTATAGGCGCAACGCAGGCAGCGCTTGGCGAGACAGATGGCATGCGTGTTAACAATACCGTCATCTCGGTCGAGCGATACAATTCAAAGCAGTCGATAGTCGCCAGACGCGAAGCACGTAAGAAGCGCAACAACCTCCCGAGCGGTCGCGCGAACTATGACTATGACGACGAGGAAGACTACGATGGCTTCGACGGCGACGGCGACGGAGATAAGGACGAAGAAGAGCGCACGACAAAGCAGACAACCAAAGCTACGAAGCTTACGGCGAAGGAGCCTGAACCTGTGCCTGAACCTCTACCACGGACACGGCGAGTCAGCGAGTCTGGTGGCATCAGCTGGGCTGACCTTGTCGGCGGCAAGCAGGCCGACAAGCCTTCACCTTCACCAGCACCGGCGCCGACACCTGCGAAAGTCAATACACCACAAGAACAGCCCGATGAGCCAAATGCTCTTGTGGACCCGGATCAAAGCGACCTGCCAGACGACTGCTCAACCAGCTCCGAGCCTGCGTCAGTCGACAAGGGCAAAGCCAGGGCGGTTGCCGTTCCACAGCGCCCAGCTCCTCCACATATCGCACTCACGCCCGCAACAGCCCCGATAGATCTTCGCCCAATTCTTCCACATCCACCGTCTCACAGTAGACTTTCATCGTACGATTACCTCTACACCGCGCCGGAAGGTCGCACACCACCTTGGCAGGCACAAGCACAAGACAACGAAAGCTCACGCATCTACGAGGACTCCAGCCAGTTTACCCAGGCTCCAGATGTGGCGCGCATAGAGCGTGGGATGTTGGGCATGCCGAGCGATACCACAACGTCCATACGAAAGTGGCATTGTGCGGACTGCGCGTTCTGCCGCATGCGAGATCGAAGCCAGTTCCGCGGAGAGTTCCACGTAGACATTTAGGGATGGACAGCGGACAATTGCGGGTTCGACGGGTCTCCAAGACGTTATTGGGAGAACGAGTGGAAGAATCAATGGCCGCGCCTAGATGATCACATGCCCAAAGAGTTTGCAAACTTTGCCATTGCCCACGCCCAGGATTTAGCGGCCGCTTTGCCGCCACCGGAGAAATGGTAAGCTACTTGTGCAGGGCAAGCTACTCTTGAATACAAATCCGGTATCGCTCGGTGCCTGAACTGTCTGTCCACCAGGCTAGTTTGTATCTCTGCCCTTTCCCATCCTTGTCTATGCTTGCTGTGTCGTGATGCAAAATGTTTCCGTTTGCTACCAGGACTGCGCGGCCGGCGATAGAGTACGGCTCATGAGGCAGCAGCTCTTTCGTGCGCAGAAGCGTTTGCTGATGATGGCACCGGCGGCCATGAAGCCGAGCATTACTTGGAGTGCAATTTTTGGTCCTTTGTTTTGAACCATTCTAGTGTGTCCGCCCGCGCCTGTCTGCGTCAAGATGGCTGGGATTCTGGGCTGGGTGGTGTTTCGCCTCCATGATAGCGCCGTCGATGAGCGGCTAGAAGTCGATGGTGACCCAGGGGCATCTATTAGTGTGATGTTCAAAGTCTCCTTACTTACGTCCATGCGCATGTTGTTCGAGAATGCTTGCGCCATGTACCGCCCGTACAGCTTCTGCGCTACTTTTTGCAAGCTCTCGGTATAGTCCTTGACAATGAGGTCTTGGAAGGTCATGTTGTCCTCTTCACCAGCGATGTATGCCATGGCTTGTGTGAATATATCGACATCGTCCGTCTGATTGGAAGGTGCCGATAGAGATCCATTCGGGTTGTTGAGCGACAGAAGCATGCTGTTAGGAGCAAATTGGAAGGTCGTCCCATCCTTCTTCGCCATCAATGTTCTTGAGCCACTGCACGGTCCTCTCATCCGGCTGAGGTGGCATTGCAGTCGAGATAGTCATGCCGGGGTAGTCAAGTGTGACGTTGGTCTGAACCCTCTGTACATGCTGAGCACAGACGATTGTCGATACGTCAGCGTCAACTAAGAGCTTGTTCCACATACGTGACTCGTCGTAAGGGTTCGTGAAGTTGACCTTGGCATTCCTTGGATCAGGCTTGAAGCTGATGGTTCCCACAGTAAAAGCCAAGCTTGGGCAGTCCCAGTCAGCGAGCGTGATGTAGGTGGGGTTGAGACCTGATCCGGAGTTTGATTTTTTGGTTCCATCGCCATCAATTGTCAGTTCGCCATGATAGCTCTTGGAAAGTGCTTCGTCCCGATTGAGGATGTTGCCGCGGCCCACGCGCACGTAGTCGTCAGGCATCGTATCGTTATGCGAAAGGAATGTCTGCACCCTATTGTAGCCGGTCAGTATTTGGCTTTTACGCAAGATGCAACGAAAGGTTTAAGTGTGAAGCATGGCTGTCATCCGAGGCGGGCTCTCCAATAATCGAGAAAGCCGGTTGCAAGCTTTTCTTATCAGGATATACGGGGTGTAGTCGAGAGACTTCTGCAACCCTCTCGCAACCTCAGTAGTTCTGGTGGCTACAATGTTTCTACTATCGAAGCCGATTTGTTCTGCTACATGAGAGAAGGGTAGTACTAACCATTTGACCGTACTAGCACTGCTTACGTTCCGTGGCGAGTTCGAACACAAAGACCATGGCTGTTCAATGGTCGAGTTCACTGCCATCCGTTCGGAGTAGTCTCTGTCAAGGCCAGCGTAGCTATAAGAATAGCTCATCCACTCCGTGCGACTGGTGACGGACTCGACTTCGTCGCCCTCATCTGTTGCCAGACTTAGTGACGCAAACTGGGGCAGGGCAAATTCATCGTGCACCCATTGCGGGTACTCAATATTATAGTGAGTCAGAAGATTTAGCATCGTTGCTGCACCTCTATCGTCGAAAGAGACGTCAACGCCGGATGGATCGAACTTGTCCATGTGTAGCACTGTCCGGTTGCTGATAGACGGCAGATTGTGATATGTATACAACCCCGGGACGACGATAGAGAGAAAAAACGCCACGAAGATCATCAGCAGAATGACCCTCAATGCGAGATGTCTGTTGACGAGTGATTGGAAGAAAGTATGGGGTCCAGACTTTGTGAGGTAGTCCAGTGCCAGCGAGCGTGACCAAGTGAGATTACCCTTCTTTAAAGCCGGAAATGGTGTAATACCAGCTACTACAAGCTCAATACTGCCGAACATCAAGTTGATGCCTACGGCCACGGCGGCTGGTACGTATTGAGCTAAAACAGTCGTGCCAAGATTCAGAGATCGCAGACTGACAAAGCCATTGTTGCGGTCTGAGATCTGCTGTATGCCTTCAAGTACACCGATAATGGCGATGGCTAGGGTTGCCGCTACCACTGTGAACCATGTTCGAGCACTGGCAGGGCGCCACCACCTTGTAGGCTTCACAGTCCTGCTATGGGGCCCATCCGATCCAGTCGGGAAGAACTGGATGGTCGTCGATCCGGAATTTGGATCGATGCTGCTAAAGAACAACCGTGATGACATGGCTGCTTTCGAGTTGGTGACGTCGTGGTCAGCGAAGGCGGCAGCCAATGGTGAGTTCGACTGCAAGGTGGCCGATACTAGGACTGTCGAGCCCAAGCTTGCCTGCGCCGTTCGATGCCTCGGAGCAGTGAAGGGGAGCACAATGGTCAATATCGTCATGATTGCGAAGCAACCACAAAGGAAGCCCGTAAAAACGGCTTTGACCTGCAAACGATTTTCGAATTATTTGGCTGTACTCTCCAGACCACTTTCTGCGGTTGGCTTGAGGAATCCAGTCATGATGTTCATGTGCAATTGCTGTATTGCACTGCCAACAACGAGCGACTCAGCGCTAGACTTCAGTAGGTCGGGATCCATCAAATTCGTGAGAGTGAAACCGGCCTTCTCACCACCATGGAAGTTCTCAATGATCTGGAAGAAGGGCGGCACTGGCTCTGACAGAATAGAGTCTGATCCTCCTATTCCTAGGTACATGTCCCCGTAGTCGCAAAGGATGTTGTCAACGCCTCTGCGGAGGTCATCTGGTTAGTAATCCGGCATTTGACGGTCGTTCTTCTCGATGAGCTGTCTGGTGGCATTTGTTGAGTGTTGATGATAGGTGACGTTAAACCGATTTACTGAGTATGAAGGCTGTTTAGAAGGGTCAGGTGTATCTTCAGCGACAGTCTCGTACCTCAGCACGGCTTCGTACTGAGCCATGTTTGTCGGGAACAGGCACGCGTTGGCAAGACGCGTTTTGCGACTGCGGGAACAACCTGCAGAGCATCTACATTCTGAAGAGAAATATCGTCAACGAACCAGGGATACTGTTGCCAGCACGAGGTCGCCTGCAAATTGCTTGCACAGGGGCTCCAAAGTGTAACCTGCCGTAGCGAATTGAGTCCTCGTGTGATGTCTTGGCTTTTCGTTCGTGCGGGTCTTCGGTGGCACACCTGAAGCCGCAGCCGTTGGGGGCCAAAACATGCGAATGGCAGCGAGGCTGAGTGCGCATGCAAACTCTCGGCGAGGCTGACAGCTGCAAGTTAGGAAGGTACACGAAACGTCAGTATGTTATGCAGAGACGTTAAGCTGTCTTCGACGCTGGTCAAAGCACGGCACATGGAGAGTGTACGGCGATGACGAGGGGCTGAGAGCTGAAGTGTTTGGGTTCATCAATTGTCACGTGCAACCGAATTGCAGACCTTGAAGGAGCGACCCATTCAGCACTTGCAAAGCTATGGAACACACATGCGCTTGTTGTGTCAAGAGCGACGAAGCAGATACTATCAACTTTCCAGAGTTGTGATCTTAGTGAGCGTCAGCAACAAAAGCCGTTCGCAACGCCCGACTTTGAGTGCAGCCCTCGAGAGCGTTTCCCAAGACTGCTACTACGTTCCTCCGAGTACATTGGTCATCTAAAGGCGTCGAAGAGCCTCAAGCCCATTCAGGGGATGCTTGCGCTCTAGGCGGGTGAGCGTATGTGGCCAAAGGTGGGCAAATAGTGGAGTTGGAGGGTCGCAGAAACAGATGAAGGTGTTGAACAGCTTTCCATGAGCTCATGTCCCCTTCTCGAGACGCCGCCGCTAGTTGTACAGATCATGTCGGTATGATACAAGGTATAGCACAGAAGCTGAGGAGAGTGCAAACGCCGACCGCCCAAATCTGGCGCGGTAAATGCAAACCATCCAAATAACATCCACTCATCCCAACCCATGCTGAAATTATAAACTCCCACTTTTGGGCCATTATGTTGAAGGAAATATTTACGCGGGGAGCGCGAGTCCGCCACTTGGTGATGCGCCGGCGTCTGTGGGTGGTGGTGGGGGAGCTTCGAGCTTGGTGTTGTCGGCCATCATACGGTTGAAACCGATGGAGACGCCTTCGATGACTGCCAGAAGAATGGCGCAGGATATCGCACCGTTGCGCATCGACTTGTATCCTCCTCGTACGGCGAGCGAGCCTCCGGTGAAGAATCCTGCAATGATGGCATTCCATGGGTCCTCCTTCTTTCGTAGGCCCTTGACTGCGCAGTCGTATGTGTTGAACAGTCCTCCCCATACACCGAAGTTACCGCCGAGGACCGGTGCGCGCGCCTTGATAGCTGTGATGGCGCCGATGCGTCGTTCGCCGTAGGGTGAGTTGCGGAACTGGGATGAGCATGTCAGCAAGATGACAATGCCATGAAGCATGTCGCACATACACCCTTCACACCGTGCCATACTGCGCCACCGACAGCCTGTCAAAGATTAGCTGATGCCCAGATCCTAGATGCGCGTATACACCTACACCCATGGCAAAGGCACCACCGAAGTCATTGAGGATGACCCAAGGGCAGGGATCGCGAGAGTGATCCATCTTCAATTATGATATGGCGATAAAGACGGAACCGGTGACACGAAACGGCAAGTCGAGATGGGCGTGGGCGTGATGCTGAACGGCTGCGAGACGGAGAGTGACGATGATGCGCTCCATCTTTTCTCAAAACCCTGCGCTACCCCGGAGAAACCTCGGCAGGCGCTCCAATCGCGACTTCCTTCGCCTTCGACGACCATCCACAGCTATCATCACCACATCTCCAACGCAAGTTTCCATCCGGTATAATGCCTATGTATGGTGTGCTACTTGACACATCTGTTGTATGCCACCATTATCAGAGCAAGAGCCCTGTCATTACCAAATGCGCGCCTAAGATTTAGTCACGTGCCTGCGGAAAGTCGTAGGCACCATTTATACTCCAACGATTAGTATCTGTACTGATCGTATACTACGATGTCTACGGTAGCTCTGAAGTCGTTGCATACGAGGGAGCTATGAGTGAGCTGGCACGTCGTATCTGTCCTGCCTCACCCACCTTTCTAACTGCACCCTTGCCTCTGGCTCAAACCCGTATCTTCTGGGATCATTCAAGTCGAGCAAGTCCTGTTCCATCTAGTCTTGTCTTTTGTTTTACGCTGTTTCGAAGCCCTTGCACTGTTCCATCCTGATGATGTGTGGTGCCGACCACATGATAGCACTCCTTCACTGCGGCTTGCAGCCCCACGTTGCCAACCCAGGCGTAAGTCCACGCCAAGGCATCGCTACGGTCTGCCGTAGCCAATGGCATTGATTGCAAGTACGACGGCATGCTCTTGGATCCGCCAAGCCATCTTCACTTCGACTTGCGCGGCATGTTGCGCCAGAACTCGCCATCGCCGTTTGCCCGTGCGTTTGCCCTAGCGCTGCTGCCTCCTACTTATTTGCACGCCCAGCTTCTGTATTTTCCCACTACCTCAACTCACCTCATCACGTCGAACTCGTAGGTGCGACTACCGAGGATCAATAATGGCCGGCGCGACCCAGCATCGCAGCCGCAGCTCTATCATCAAGACCCCATCGGCCTCGAGCGACGACGGCACTCTCGCCGATACTCCTCTTGCCGGTCCGCCCATGAGCGGCGAGAACATTCGACAGCATAATCAAGTTCCGCAATTTGGTACGTTTGCGGCAGATGCTGTAGCGCAACATCTGACCAAGTTATAGCTGCATCGCAAGTTCACGCTCCCGCTCATGATGAGATTGCTCCTCTCGGCGCCAACGTCATCGAGGCTCTCGGAGTTGTCAGCAAGCTTGAGAAGCTTGGACTGGATAAGCAGAAGATCTCGCTGCCTAAGTGCATTGTCTTGGGTACGGATCGTGTCAACAAAGACTTCAACTAATTGCTAACAAGGGTCAGGCCAGCAGTCCACAGGCAAGTCATCCGTGATCGAAGCGATTTCCGGCATCAAGACACCTCGCGACACAGGCACCTGTACACGCTGCCCACTCTTCATCGAGCTTCAGCCTAACCCCGACCCAAATGCATCATGGTGTGCGGAAATCTTCTTGTTACGCGACTATGACCTGGCTACACTCCCACGTCACCGCGGTATGGACACCGAGTTCCCGGGGTGGGTTCCAGCTACGGTCCCTGGCAGGACTGCTTTCGCTCAGGTCGATGATCCCGATGCCCTTGAGTCTTGCATTCGCCAAGCGCAGCGCGCCACGCTCAGCCCACTCGAGGATCCCCGGTCATTCCTTGATCCCTCTTTCGATGACCGAGACATCCACAGGACGTTGTTCAGCCCAAACATCGTTTGCATCACCGTCTCGAAGCCAGGTCTGCCGCCTCTCAGCTTTTTCGACTTGCCGGGCATGATCGGTCAAGCGGAGACTGAAGAAGAGGCGTACACTGTGCCCCTTATTGAGGCCCTCGTGACGAAGTACATCCTCGATGAACAGGCTTTAGTGTTGGTCACCTGTACCCTTGAGAACGATGTGCACAACTCGAGTGCGGCGGGACTCGCAAGAAGGCTGGGAGTGACGGATCGATGCCTAGGTATGTATCTCATTCGTTTATCCCATACACGTATGCTAATCTGATATGTGCAGGTGTGCTGACGAAGCCTGATCGCCTTCCGCAGGGTGAATCAGCCCAAGCCCTCGCGCACATCTTGGACGGCAGCCGCTTTGCCATGGGACATGGATATTTCGTTGTCAAGAATCTGAACTCGAACGAGATCCACCAAGGCCTAACACACACCGAAGCTCGCCGAAGGGAGCAACAATTTTTCGCTACCGTTACGCCCTGGGCAACCGAGCTCCAGCCTTTCCAGCCTCGTTTTGGCACTGTCAACTTACAACACTACCTGTCGACTGAGCTCGGCAATCGAGTAATGCAAGAGCTTCCCGGAATTCGCAGTCAGATCGAAGCACGACTCGGGGCGGTTGAGGCAGAGCTCAGTTGCATCCCGGATACACCTCTACACACTGCCGTACGTACCGTCGCTGATGTAATTCAAGACTTCTGCATTGAAGTGCGCAGCGAGATTGCTGGAGACTACGGCCACGTCACATGGAACAACGCGTGGAAAGGCTGCCAGACAGATCTGTGGGATCGTCTGTTGAAGCTGAAGCCAACCATGTCAACGACCGGGGATCTCGACAAGGGTCTCTACATCTCTATGCTTCCGGGACAGACGGCTGATGAGGCTATGGTCATCGATTCAGATGATGAGATCGAGCCAGAAACTCCAAGCAAGAAGCGTAAGCACGATACGCCGACCAAGCGCGAGTCGCAGACACCTGCACCTTCGACCTCGCCCTTCCGAACGCCGAGGACGCCTGCCGCCAAGCCTTCGCGTGCACTCTTCCAGACTCCGTCTTCCAGCAATCAAGCTGGCGACGTCTCGAAGTTGCACAAGCGCTTCAGGTTAGACGACGTCACTCGAGACCTCAGCTTAGCCTCCAGAAGCCGGGTGCCCGGTCAGATCGATCCCCAACTGCGCGAAGAATTGATGGTTGCGCCTTTCGAGAACTGGCCTCTCATCATTAACGGCTTCTTCAACAACCTTGAGCAACGCTTAAAGTCGCGCTTCCAAGAACTGTTCGACAAGCACTTTCGAGAATGGAAGGGCTCAGAGCTGCACACAGCCTCGCATGCCATCGTCCAATCGATCCTTGACAACAATCTCCACGAGCAGCGCACCACGATGGCGGCCGAGAGTCTGAATGATGAGCGTGAGGGACCTCATATCTTTCACGAGGACAAATTCAAGGATGAGAAGGCTGCAGTCTTGGACCGATACGCTCAGGCCCGCTTCGATGCCCGCCTCAAGCAGTACTATGCTGAGTACGCTGAGAAGACCGGTCAGGAGATGCCGCCAACGAAGAAGGAGCAATTCCGCAAGGATGAGAGGAAGATGGCGCTCATTAAGAAGGAACCCTACTCTCGTGAGATCGACTTGGTCGCTGACATCTCGACGTACTACATGATCGCCGCACGTCGCTTTCATGACTCTGTCACCATGCGTATCGAGTCTAAGTTCTTCAGGCAGCTGCGCGACAAGTTTCGCGAGCAACTCCAGGACGAGCTGGGCATTTATGATGCAGACCAAGGTGAGCGGATATTAAAGAAATCCCGATCATCAACCATGCTGACTGGAAATTCAGGCACGTACAACGCTCAGCGCCTTTTGGCAGAGTCCCCTGAGCGCCTGGATCGACGTAATAGGCTTGTCGCACAGAAGAAGCTGTTCATGGAAGGACTTCAGTGCTTCCATGAGCACTTCCGGAAGTACCAAGCTCAGAACAGTTCTGCTCCTGCACCGATGCAACAGTCCAACTATCAACGCCCATCGATGTCGGCCCTCCAGGATGAGGAGATGGAGGGTGTGCAGGCGCACAGCTTACCACATCGCTCCACGAGCCGTCCCGCCATTTGAATGTCTGCTTTGTCGTGGCGAGGTGCTTCCTTTACTACGGAATGAGTGCGTACTCGCCTAGTCTCGTTGGGCTACGCTACTGGACGAGTGCTCGTATCGCTCATATTGCCCTCGCGTTCATAACTTGACGCTTATGCATACACTTTGACAATCTGATCGGTCAGAGTCGCTTCAGATGTTACAACCACGTCGACATCGTTTTGCATATCAGCCACAGGTTGCCATCAGGTTTGCTCCGGCTACAAGTCTTTACTACACGATCTTGCATAGCTTCCACGCATCGAATGTACATGACTCCTTCCACCGATCCCTGACGATCGTGATGCCAGCCTTTACACATGTTTTGACGTCTCACCCATCTTCAGCGTCGCGCTCCTCCTTACCAGCCTAAACCTCTCGCTCCACATCATCCCCTGATGCAATCACTCTTCTCTCCGACCTTTGCCATTCTGTCCGCCACAGCTCTTTCTCCCTCCAGCGCCTCTTTTCCCGCCTCTTCGGGGCTCAATCGTGGCATTGTCGGTACCTGGGATCGCGCATTTTGTAGACTCCTGAGCTCGTAATCTGCGCGACTGAGGTCGCTGACGGCAATGGAGCGGCGGAAGTGTGGGCCTGTTAGTGGATGGTTGTTTGCTTGGGCATGAAGCTCAGTGTCGGGGACATTGGCAACGGGATCTGTTGGTGTGTCTTGAAGTTGAGTATGTGCACTGTGGAGGTCTTCGGGCGCGGCGACAGTGGTCTGAGGGCTTGAGATGACTCCGTTTGCCGTCTTGACTTTCCACACGGGTGACCCTTCTGTCGATGCAGTAGGGTGCCTCTTCCGTTTTGTCTTGTCAGTAAGAGCCGCATGACGATGTCAGCTCTGTTTTGCGACATACCTTGTTGGCTTCTTCGTCTGTTTGCACCTCCGCCGAGGCGGCATTCTTGTCTTTATCAATGCCCGGCACCTTGTACACTATCCTCCCGCGTTTCTATCCCTCTCGGCTTCGAAGTATTTCCCAACAGTCTCAAGCTTTCGAGTACAGCTGCTTGATTGTAGATGGGGTGCCTGTGCGCATCAAACAACTCGTTCAACACTTCTGAGACCTCATCAACTTGATCCGGAGTGACTTTGGCGAGTAGGTACATCGCGAACAACACATCACTATCCCGTTAATGCGGATGGTCGCGAAGTCCGGGATGATAACATGCAGCAGGAACCACCTCGACGGGTGAATCCACGTGCCAGTAGCGTTTGATAGCGGCCAGTGACGGTGGTCTTCTGGTGTCGGGCTGCATCGAAAGGCGCGGAGAGTGAGGAGTACCATCATTCTTGGCCGGTCCGCCCGGTAATTTTTGATAATCATTGGATGTGAGTAGGAGCGGTGTCTTCACCATCTCGGAGTCTGCTGGTGGTACTGAATCCCTTGACTTGGATTTGGGTTTGGACTTTGGCTTTGTCCTTGACTTCGCTTTGCCCCTGCCCGATCTTTTGGCTGCTTCTTCGTTTGCTTTTGCTATAGTGAACGTGTTGACCAAGGCGCATGTCGATGTGTACTTCACTGACCTTTTCTAATGATCTCTTGGTACCCCGCCTCTTCCCGACCCTCAGTCTGCGTCAGCTGCTCCCCAAATCTGACTTTAGTATCTCGCGTGACCTTCTTAATATCAAGCAGTATATTCTTATCCTGCTCTGACCCAGCGCCAACGTTCAGTGGCGGATAATCCCGAATCCTAGCTCTCCATCGTCTCTCGAGTTCTGAGATAGCTTAATCGCGGTCGTCTGTGGCGCCTTCTCCAGCGCTCGTTAGATCTGCTAGGTCCTCCAGCGAATGAAGTGTCTCCAATCTGAAGACGTTGATGTTGATATCCTCCTCCTTCTTAAAGTGCTTTCTCAGCTTCTCTCCGAGTATGCCAGCGAAGTCATCCATATCCCAGCTGTCCAAGATAGCCTCTGCAATGAGCCACTTTTCGGGAGTGTCTTGGTTGTCTGAATAAGTCGTAATACTGCGGCCGCGTGTCACGGCTGCTTTAGTTTCGAACTACTATGTAAGGAGATGAATGTCGGGGTGTCTTTTCGTCTGGTCGACCTCCAGCGTTGAAGCTGTATTTATCGACGTTCTTGAGACATGCAGCAAACATACTCGTCGCCGCAACAAAGAAGCGAGGTTGACGTTGAGGTCGTTGAAGTATCGAGCAGAAGCATCAGTGAAAGAAAGCAAACTTCGAGAAGTGACGCGAGAAAGCCAACGAGATATAAAGACGCGGCCGAAAGTGGTGGATAATGAATGTTGACGTGAGTGTATTGAGGCACTCCCGGAGTCCTCGTGGACGGGGACGAATTTCGTAGGGAACGATGCTTGCGCCATCTTGACGTGGGAAAAGCTCTGGTGATTGCGGCTGACAGCTCCGAGCTCGCAAATCGACGATGGGATGATGGAGATGTTGCAGGCCTGCGAGGAAGATACCAGGCCTGCCAAGATGGGATGTGAGTTGCTGCTCGGTAATTAGCGCGCTGCTGCCTTTGCATTCAAAGTCAACAACCAAAAGCAACGACGGAGCGACTGCGTCACATCATACAAATCGAACCGAAAGAAGCACAACCGAATTGCATTGCTGCTCGATCACAACCGCTCGTCCACACTCCTCCGCCCAACCTGTCCCGCAGCTCCAGCATATTCCGTATCCACATATCCAAACTGCTCCTCTGGCAATGCATAGCCCTCCCCTCCCCTACCCCTAGACTCCCTCAACGCAGAAGGATTAGGATTCGTATCCCAGATCCCCGCATCGACGTCTGAGTCAAGCTCCTGTGCTCCGCCTCGCGACTTGCCGCCCTGCAACGCCAGGCTCTGAAAGCGCCCCTTCCTTGTGCTGCTACGCTGCACATGCACATCCAAACCCGTCGCCGCCAGCGTCGCAACAAGCCCCAGCAAAGCGAAGCTGAACAAAGCCTTATACGTCCGACACACGCTTTGTCCAAGCTCAGTTTCCCAGTTCTCGATTGCGCATGCGGAGGCTAGGGTCGCTGAGCTCCACCACGCGAGCAGGCTGAACGAGAGCGCCCACAGTACCGCTAGACTGCCGTTCAACACAAGATTAATGATCGGGTTCAAGCCGTGCCGGATGTGTAGGACGATGGTCAGTGCGAGGGCGAGGATGGTGAGGAGGGAGACGGCGAGGAGCTGGGTGCGTTAGCTTGTACATCGGCGTGTGGAGGAGGCACGACTAACGAGGATGAATGTCCATGGTAAAGAGTAGTTGTCAAGAGAGAGCTCGCGCAGGAAGTAGCTCGTTACTGAGGCGACTATGAGCGAGGAGACGAGCTGGGCGCTTCGAAGCGCGTGGAAAGGGAGGAAGGGGTAGGCTGTGGGTTTCACGCGGTCCTTTTTGAACGCCATGTTGGCGGTTGCGGAGCTTACGCGACGGCAGAGAAGTCGAACAGCTGTGAAGGTGAGGCGACGAGGAGTGGATGAAGTTGGTGGCTATGAGCGAAGGGGTGGAAGTGGATGTTGAAGTCGCCGTCTTCAGCTGCGTTGGGTCGCACGATCTCAGCCTCAGTCGACGCCAAGCATCGGAACATCCGAAAGCTCGTGGCGTCTGAGACTTGGACTCCATTGACAATACATGGTTCTAATTGCAGTGTTCACTGACCTACGGTCTCAAGAGATCGATGGAGCAAGCCTCCGTGGAGTCGAACAACGTTGGAACCCCACGCGTCGTCCTGCCTTGAGTGGGTCCCTCTCGTTTAGCGACCCCGCGTTTCGCGTAGGGCTGACAGACCTCACTTGCTGACCGAGCAGTCCGCTAAGCACGACTACATACGAAGATCACGATGCGCGGCCGAAAGCCATCCATTAGTCAGGCCGATGTCGACATTCATCGGCATCTTGGGTATCGTCACCGGCACCGTCAGCATCGTCACCACACATAGATGGGTTGAAACCGCATCTTTAGCATGTAGATTTTTACAGACGAGGAACGAGTGAACCACGTTCGCATCTCCAGCAAGTCTCAGATCACAAGATTCGAACACAAGACCCATGACTATACTGTCAGCGGACCTCCTCGCGAAAATGGCCTCTTCGATGGCAATGGACTGGAGCGAGGGAGAGTCAAAGATGCACTCGCTCCTCCGTGTGCCACCCCAAGACAACCCCACATCCGCCATGCTCACACCACAAGCCTCCTTCATGCTGCAACGCGCACCTCTTCTCGCCGTCGGCACCCTGGACAATGAATCACAGCCCTGGACTGCACTTTGGGGCGGCGCCCCTGGCTTCTCCGAGCCCATCGGAGGTGGTTTCGTCGGCACGCGAGCGCTGGTAGACAGCAGGTTCGACCCCGTTGTGCAAGCGCTTGTCGGCGGGACGGAGAAGGGCGAGATGCTGCAACCGCAGGGCGAAGGCAAGATGCTATCTGGCCTCGCGATCGACCTTGTGACACGCAAGCGCGTCAAGATCGCTGGTAAGATGGCTGCCGGCACAATCCGCTCCGTTCCCATCGAGGCCGAAGAAGGGTCGTCATTACCGCCCGATGCCCCGCGAACGCAAGACCAGATCCAACTCGTCGCCAAGATCGAGCAGAGCCTCGGAAACTGTCCAAAGTACTTGAACCAATACGAACTCCACCCAGCCTTACTCACTCCCCAGCTCCTACATTCGGGACCCAGTCTCTCGCCCGAAGCGAAAAGTCTGGTAGATAAGGCGGATATGTTCTTCCTATCGACCTCCAGCGGGGTAGATATGGATACGAACCATCGTGGTGGCCCGCCAGGTTTCCTCCGCATCGTGTCACCGAGCTGTATAATCTACCCCGAGTATTCGGGTAACAGGTTGTACCAGTCGCTCGGAAACCTGCAGCTGAACCCGCTCATCGGCATCACGGTGCCGGATTTTGAGACGGGCGATGTGCTGTACATGACCGGACGGGCTGGGATTCTTGTTGGCGCTGATGCAGAAAAAGTCATGCCTGGCACGAATCTCGCTGTGAAGATCAATCTCACAGATACGCGGTACATTAAGCAGGGACTGGCGTTCCGCGGTACTCTGCAACTGAACGGGTACTCACCATACAACCCTCGCTTGCGACCTCTCGCATCTGAGGGGAATACCAAAGGCGCGCTGTCCACCAGCTCGAACCAGATGGCGCGACTAGTTGGGAAAGAAGTGCTCACGCCGGACATCGCGCGCTTCACATTCTCTGTCTCGAGCAGAGTACGTTACAAGCCCGGACAATGGGTTGCGCTGTCATTCAAGGAAGACCTTGACATCGGATACTCGCACATGCGCAACGATGACCCGCAGTCTCTCAACGACGACTTCGTGCGCACTTTCACGATCAGCTCTACACCGGACACCCCCGGCGGTGCCACTGACGAGACATTCGACATCACAATCCGCCGCGTCGGCCCCGTGACTAGCTATTTGTTCCAGCAGAACGCTCGCGCAGGATTCGAAGTGCCGGTCCTCGGTATCGGAGGCGAATTCGAAATCAAGCAGGAGAAAGGAGAGTTGACGCCGTTCATCGCAGGCGGCGTAGGCATCACGCCGCTCCTGGGCCATATTTCTCACCTCGACTTAGAGCCTGAGAGGTTTAGACTGCTGTGGGCTGTTAAGACGGCAGATATTGGACTTGTAGTCGATACGCTGGAGCGGTGTCCTGCACTGGCGAAGGTGACACATGTTTTTGTCACGCGGAGTACGACGGATGCAAGCAAGGAAAAGTGGGATGAAGTTAAGAGCGCTGGCGCCAGGGTAGAGTTCAGGCGGCTGGAGAAAGCAGATATGGAAGTAGTCGAGGCGGAGAGGTGGTATCTCTGTGCTGGGAAGCCGTTCAGGAAGCAGGTGCTGGAGTGGGTGCCTGGGAAGGAGGTTGTGTTTGAGGATTTTGATTTTTAGTGTAGCAGGAAAACACCGCCTCCAATATTGAGAACTTACGGTATATCATCCCAGCTGTGAGAGATTGTTCCAAACGCCGCCCAATGCATCTTTGGCAGAAACCGGGTATCATCAAAACACATCGTCCATATTTACATCCCTTTCCCCTGCAGCCGCAGCAGCAGCATGCTGCGTCCCCAATCCCGCATCCATCAACGGCGTGTCCCTCGCCCTGATCTCGTCCTCAATAAATACCGTTAACCCGCCAAATGCATCCTGCAGCGCTCGCCCGTAAAAGTCGCTCCATTGGTACCCGCCGACCTTCTGCTCCACACTCTCCTTGTGCCTTGTAAGCCAATCCGCATCGTAATCGGCCTGCAATGAGTAGTACTGCGGCGCAATACTCCACCCATCAAACGGATCAAACGGCGCTTCAGGCGGCGGCTTGACGCGCTTCTTCAGCCCGGTGAAATTGAAGCCTTTGTCCTTCGCGCCACCCGCATCCAGATTATTCCCCATCGCCAGCTCCGCGCGCCGCTGCCCGCCCTTCTTCAGCACCACGCCGCTCGCCGAGGGAAGCGACGGGTCAGGCTCGTAGGTCCGTCGTGTGGCGCCCGTCTCCGCCGCCTGCGCGTCGGCCCAGCGCTGTAGCCGGGTGTTTGTTTCGTCGACGTCGATTTTCAGGATCAGGTTCCAGGTCACTTCCTCCACGACCTCAAGGTAATCATTATAGTCCTTCAGCGTCTCGAAGTCCTCCGGCTCTTTGTTCATGATGGAGGCAACCCGCCGTCGGATGTCGACTTCGCGCTCGACTTTCAGATCTTCGAAGGTAGCAACCCGGAACCGCCCTTTGCGCAGCGTGCGCGCGCAGCCCGCGATCGGACACGGCGCGGGCCCATGGGAGAAAATGCGGTCCACGCAGGATTCGCACATCTTGTGGTAGCACTCCGGGTTCACGAGGAACTTCATGTGTGGATTTAGGTACCGGCTGGATTTGCATACGGGGCAGACGTCTAGGGCGGCGTTAGGTTGGGATAACGAGAGGCTGTGCAAAGATTGGGAGAGAGACGCACCGCCGGCTTCGCCTTGACGCGCCCCGTTGCGACTGACTTTCGACATGGCGGCGTTGTGGGGAGGAAGAAGGAGGCAAGGGCTCAGAGCGGAGATGTGATGCAGAGGGTGGCTGGGAGAAAGCGGTACTAAGCGAGGGGTTGATAAGACGTATAGCAACGATAGCAGTTGAGCAGTGGAGTAGATAGTCAGACGGCCCCGAGGTGGAATGCGGGTGCGGTTCTACATCATCGAGACCACAATGTGAGGTGAGCTCGCTGCAGCTCGCGCCGCTCGACGCGACGTCAGGGTTCCCTTGTCTCGGCGAGATCTCTCCTCCGCGGCAAAATCTCACCTCCGAAGCAAATTCATCCCACCTTCACACTCCTCCCCACGATGGCTGCCTCCGTTCAGAGCACCCTAGACAGCATCGAGCGCCGGCGCGCGCAGCTGCAGGACAGCGTAGAGAAGCTGTCCGCCGCGCTGAATCACTGGACAACCTGGGAGGCCGAGTACACGCTCTTCAAAGACGAGATCTCGAGCGCCTCGGACCCCTCGCCTGCACACATGCGCAAGATAGCGCAGGACCTCGACGCTACTCTGCTAAATGAGAAGGAGGTCGCCGACTTGCTCGGAGAACACCGCGATGCTAACCAGGTCGTTGACCGCGTGCAGCGCCGCATTGACTATGTACAGCAGAACAGCGCCGCCGTCGAGAGGCAGCTCGATGCCGCCGAGAAGCAGCTTGCGGGCGTCGATGTCCTGCTTGATCCGGGGGTGGACAACGAGGAGGGGCTGCCGATGATGGATATTGAGGAGGAGCTGGATGAGGAGGGGAATGCGGTCTCGAGCTCGGTCAATCAGACGGGCAAGGGCGCGGCGGAGGTTGTTGAGGCGTTGAGAAAGGCTGGGATCCAGAAGGCGGACCTGGAGAAGATGATGCAGGGTGCTGGGAAACAGGCGGCGGAGGAGGCGAAACCTACACAGACTGCGGCCGCGCCGGCGATTGAACCTCCGGCTGTGATTGAACCAGCATCGGGACCGGCTGAAGCATCGCCCATAACTTCATCCAAGCCTGAAGTGGAAAGCACAAAGAAGTCGGTGTCTTTCGCTAGCGAGGTTGACGTCGAGCCAGCGAGAGGGAGAGCTGCACTTGAGAAGGACGGCTACAACGAAGACTTCGATGCCCTGAACTTCACGCGCGGTACAAAGGTCATTGAGCTCGACCGAGACGACAATCTGGTCGCTTCATATCCCATCATCCCACAGGGCGAGTCGCCCGAGGATGCCGAACTACGGCGGCAAATGCTGCAGTATGGGCTGTCTGAGGTTGGACAAGTCGTGGCCGAGCTCGACCTCGACCATCCTACTGCAGAGTACTCGGACTTCGATGACGACTACGATGACGATGACGAGGACGAAGAAGATGAGGACGAGTACGGGCGCAGCACCGTGCCCGGTGTCACCGACGACTACCGACAGCAGATGCTGGACCTCGAGCGCAAACTCAACGCCCGCATGCTCGAGAACATCGGGCCGCAAGCCGACGACGACCAGACCGTCGAGCAAGCGGAAAGTGTGCGTCTGCTAAAGATCCAAAAAGACGACAAATTCGACGCGACCATCGATGCCGCGAAACCAAAAAGTTCTCAGTCCGACAAGAAGGGCGTCCGCTTCGCCGATGACCTCGACATCTCCTCCGCCCCGCAGCCCGTCCGCGCCCCAGAGCCTCCTGCTGCATCAAAGCCCACAGCAACAATATCCGACACCATCGTCGAGCGCCCTGCCCAGCCCCTTCAACCACCCACCGCCCCCTCCAAACCCGCAAAAGTCTCCCGCTTCAAGAGCACGCGCTCCCACGACCCGACAATTCCGCTCCCCAACCCGCACGTCCTCACGCCACAACCCACGCCCACCGGCCCCGCTGGTCGCACACTCGCCAACACCATCGTCGAGCGCGCGCCCACCTCGAATACGCAGGTGTCGGAGCCCGATGAGTTTGATCCTGTGGTGCTGAATCGCGAGATCGCGGCTGAGTATCACAAGGCGAGGAATAAGTTTATCCAGCAGCAGGGCGGGTTCAAGCCGACTGATGAGGATGAGCGAAGTCCGATTGTGGAGGAGCGGGGTGGGAAGACGAAGAAGGTTTCGAGGTTTATGGCGGCGAAGTTGAGGGCTGAGGGTATGTAGATGCCGAACTACGTGAGGCCCAGCGTGGTGAGGTTATACTATACATACTGTTCGTCCTCCGGGTGGGTGGGTGGCGGGGACGTGTCTTCGAGCGAAGCGAGGTCCTTTTTAAGAAGTACTTCGTGTGAAGCGTACTTTACGATGAGAGTGATCGTGTGCTGGGGGTCAGAGCAGGAGCGCCACAGCGAAGTGGGTGGATTTGGACATCTTTTGAGCCGGTTTCGAGTGCTTTTTTGCAGTATACCCATACGTACTCCAATTCAGAGAAAATATTGTAGATCTACTCGAGCGTATGTTGCGCCTGCATGTCTGGTTCTCGATATGCTTTTGGAAGTTTGACATAGTGCACCAAGCGGCCGAATTCAGACACAGAGCGAGGTGGGTGATGTGCAATGTTATAAGATGTGCAAACAGCTCAAAAAAGGTAGAAGCACGTGAGTCTGGATGTGAGGGATGGAAGAGCGAGATGAGGTGAACTCTTTGGACTTCCTGTGTCTTAGGTGGATGTTCTGTTCTTGATGTGGACCAGAGATCTCCCCCGTAAACTTCTCCCACGCAAAGGTGTTCGCAGGCACGTCTTTGCACGTTTTTGCGTTTAGTCTTCGGGCTTTTGGGGAGGAGAAGTTTCCTTGATAGGAGCAGGCCATCGAGCTCACGTGTGGGCAATAGGTTAAGCACTTCCTGGTGCGTAATGGAAGAAGCTCATGTTCATTGGCTCTGCCTGCCAGGTTGCTAGTGCTCATGTTACCAGAGAGACATGTTGGAAAAGAGCAAGCATGAGTCTTGTTTGCACGGCTGGGATTCTCGGAGACTTTCACATTGAGGTTTGGCTTCCTGTTCGGGCTGCTTGAACCCTTACCATTGCGATGAGATTGGTACCGGGAGCCACTCCCTCGAACGTCCACATCTTCGTCAAAATCTGAGTGCATCATGCACCGCGCATACACAGAGTGTAGTTCCCTCTCCATTCCACATGCATAATCGATAAGCTAGCGCGCGCCCCGCCCCCGCTGATGACGCTTGAGCGGCGGCTCTGCAAAAATATTGCGAACATGTCCTTCCGCTCCGATTCGACGAGCGGTGGGTCGCAGCCAGGCCCCGAAGACGAAGAGACGCTGAGACTGGACGAAGAGACGCTGAGACTGGACGAAGAGACGCTAAGACGAGACGAAGAGACCCTCGCACGGCTCGGGAAGCGCATCGACTTCAGCGATCCGAATAACGTGTTCGACGAGAGTCTGCTCGAAGGCCTCGATATCGATAGACCCGGGCCGCCCTCTCTGCACAGGAATCTCAGGTCACCCACGGCACCTAGACCACCCACGGCCTCTTCGTCGCCCGCCTCGCCAGCGCAGTACTCCGATCCGCCCTCAGAAGCGCCGTCGTCGCCATCGTCGCCCTCGCCAGCCCGCGACCACCTCGCCTTCGCGCCTGTCGCGCTGGCGCAGTACCACAACATCCAGGAGAAGCTGGCCGACAACAACGTCTTCCGCCTCCTGCGCAGTCCCGGCCCGATTCGCGTCTGGGTCTATCGCAGCCTGCTGAAGGAGACACGTCTGTGGGACGAGTGGAGTAGGAAGAGCAGAGTGGACAGGAGTATGGCGCAGACACAACCGCAGGGCGGGTCGCCAATGGACGACGTGTATGAGGAGAGCGTGGACAGCTCTGAATACGACACCATCCAGGCGCGCCCCTACCTCACGCGCCTCCGCCTCGCTCTCGCGCCGTACACGGTCCACTTCAGGAACCCGGGCTACATCCGCGACGAGACGCTACGCATGCTCGAGCGCGATGTGGTGAAGAAGACGCTCGAAGACAGCCGCAAGCGCCTCGAGCTGCGCGAGGAGCTCGGCCTGAGCTGGGAGTTCTGGGACGACCTGGCCGCCGTGCTCAAAGCCGCCATCCCGTCGCTCGAGAAACGGTGCTTCGCGCAGCCCGACCCTGCTGCGCCCGAGTACGAGGGCCTCAGCGGTCCGCTGATTGCGAGTTACTCGCCAAGTCTGCTGAGGGATCTGGAGAGGCTGAATCACCTCGTGTGCATTGCGCGGAACGTGCTAGTGCAGGGAGAGAGGACGCAGAATCTCGCGGCAGAGCGGCTGTTCGACAAGGACATCTTCAACCTCGTCAATGTCTGTGTGCGCGTTACAGCGCGCGGATACGATGGCGAGGCCGGCACGCAGGACGAGGACAAGTGGCAAGGCGTCATCAACGCGTACAAGAAGCTGCTTATCACCTGTCTGCAATTCCTGAACAACCTCATCGCGCGCAACGAGCAGCGGAAGCTGATGCTCTGGATCGAGCTGTTCGACAGCCACCTGGACAATGAGCTGCCCAACTTCGCGGATATGAAATATAGGATGGATGAATTCAAGCCGCAGGATCAGGACGCGCCGCCTGAGGACCCGATGCCCGAGCACCAGCAGCCGGCGAGGAGTCTGGATACGTTCAAAATCCCGCAGCAGCCTGCATCCTCGCCGTTCCTGCTGTATATTGGGGAGACCGGGAATGAGGTCAAGAAAGCTCTGATGCAGCATGGCGACAAGGCCGGCGCAAACGAGATCGCAGCAGAATGCCGGCGTCGCTGGCAGACCATGGGCGAAGACGAGAAGAACGTTCGTACTCCAAAACACACATTCCTGAATTCCTGCTAACTATTCATAGAAATGGAACATGCTCTACGCTGACGTCGTCGCCCGCTACCGCGATCAGATCACGCAGTCCACAACGTACAAGAAGGTCGTCGACCAGCACGCGAAGAACGAAGAGAGCGTGCAGGCTCTCGCCAAGAGTATCAACCAGCTCCAGGTCGAAGTCGATCGCATGCGCTCGAGCATCGCTATGAACCCCGATGGCTCGGCGCTCGACGCAGACGCAGCTCCCGCCAGCGGCTCCCTTGACACAACCGCTGCTCAGCACAGCTTGCCTGACGCAAGCGCCTCACTGCGTTCGCCGCGACCCGCAGACAACTCCGACTCGCTGCTCGACCCCAGCATCAAGCGGTCGCCCCCGGCAGGTGAGATCGATTTCCGCGTTACGTACCCGCCCTCGTTCGGCGCCGAGATCCTGCAGAATGGCAAGGACGACCTATTGAAGCGTCTGGAGCCTGACCCCGACCGGACTGGGCTAATCAGCGATGTAGCGAGCCCGACTTCTCCGCCCCCGGACGACGACGATGACCACGACGACTACGAGGACGACATTCCTGGCGACGAGGGCAGGGGACTGCTGACTGATGTGCCGCTCATTCTGGGCCCGACGGAGATCGAGGTCCTGCCTATGATCATCATGGGTGGGATTGTGGAGCCTACGGAGGGCCAGCCGGGGTACCACTCTGATCCGACGGTGTTCAGCAGTGTGAGGAGCATGCACGGTGTGCGCTGCCATTTGCTGCTTGCTCAAGACAATGGGCGGAATCTGCTCAGAGAGCTGCTGATCTTTGTTGCCGCCTGGGACTTGAGGGAGGAGGAGCTCTACTTCAAGTTCATGGTCAAGATCATGGAGGCGATTCTCGCGAACCAGCTTCTGCCGTTCGCCTACCACGCCTTCAGGGAGTCTGAGTAAGTCAAACCAGAGCAGTGTTGAATATGGTGCTGACTATTGTAGATCGAAAGACATCATCTCTCCCGCACAAGCGGTCATCATGAAGCTCTTGACCAACATCTTCCGCGCACGACAAGCCCGCGCCCAGCCCGCAAAGGGCTTGCCCAAATCCTCGCCACCACAGGTCGACCAAGGCGACGTCCACATGGTCAACTTCCTCCTCACCGAGTTCCGGCGGCACATCATTCCCCAAACCTGCGCGCTCATCTTCCTCCAAGGTCAGATCCGCGCCGGCCACGCACAGCCCGAAGACTTCCCGCTCAACCTGTGGGACATGGAGCGCATGTACGAGGGCGTATACCAGTACCTCGAATTCTTTGCCATCCTGACTGAGCACGAGACCTGGAAGCGGATGCTCTCGAACTGGGAGATCGCCAACGAGCTCGTGACGCTGCTCAAGGAACTCGACGCCGCGATACCAAAGGGCCAACTCAGCGTCCCGCCCCTGCGACACTCGGCACCCCCGCCTGCGCCCGTCGAAGTCGACATCCCGCCCCCGCAGCAGCAGCAGCAGCAGCAGCAACAACAACAACAACCCGCACCCGTCGCAGTCGAGCGGCCCTACGACCCCGCCCCCGCGGCGGCAGAGAGCTACATCCCACCGCCTTCCTCGCCCTCGCCGCGTCCGTACATGGACGAAGCCGCCGACGAGCCGTCAGACTTCGAATGGCGCAACCTGAAGAAACTCGCCGTGCTCGTGCTCTCTTCTCTCGTCTGGAAAAACACACTCGTGCAGAACCAGATCCGTCCCCTCGGCGGCATCGAAGCAGTCCTAAACTGCTGCTCTTACGACGAGCATAATCCGTATATCCGGGAGCACGCGATTATGTGTCTAAGGTTCTTGATGGAGGGAAATAGGGAGAATCAGGAGAGGATTCGGGCGCTGGAGACGTATAGTCAGCAGAAAGATGGGCCGAGAGGTGTGACGCCTGTGGAGCAGAGTTTGAGGGATAAGATGGAGAAAGCGGGCGCGACGGGGATTCCTGTGAACGTCAAAGTACCGGATGAGGTGCTGGATCAGCAGGGGTATGAGACGTATATGGATGGGAAGGGGCAGGTTATGCTGCGGAAAAGACAGCCGCAGTCGAATCTCCAGCCCGCGAGCGTACAGAGTGCT
Source organism: Didymella keratinophila (assembly GCA_011058865.1). Classification (NCBI taxonomy): domain Eukaryota; kingdom Fungi; phylum Ascomycota; class Dothideomycetes; order Pleosporales; family Didymellaceae; genus Didymella; species Didymella keratinophila. The sequence continues at coordinate 22,451 of SWKW01000153.1, read as the reverse complement.
CACCAAGGGCAAGGCGGTGTGGGATTGCCGCAGCAACAGCCCCTCCCGCGTTTCCAACCCTTTGACTCCGCAGCAGAAGCAGCAAGTGCAGCAAGTGCAGCGAGCGCAGCAGCGATCGAAGGGAGCTTCACAAGTAAAGCAGGGACAGCAGCAGCGGCAACAGCATTGAACCCAGCCAACCAAGCCCGCCTGCAGTCCGTACTCGACAAATTGCCCAACGCCTCCGCAGAGAAGAAGGCAGAGCTGGTCGAAGCGACGCAGAAAGCAGCCGGCGCCTTCGCACAAGCCACGCTGAACGGCACCAACCCCAAGGCATTAGAAGAATTAGTACAACAAGTCATGCGGGACCTGCCAGGTGGAGAGAGGATAGTGAGAGAGGAGGCGTTGAAGAAGCTGGACAGGGGATTTGATGGGAGTGGTGCCGGCAACGCACAGGGTGGCGAGGGGAGTAAGTAGGACTTGCTTGTGCAAATCGCCGTGGACCATGCGGTGGAGATAGAGGACAAATTCTCGGCAATAACAAGGAGTAGAGCGGAATGTGGGCACAAGGCAGCGTGTGTGAGCGAGGCATGTCAGGGCTGGCGTCGTGCTAGCGGTCTTGTGGAAGATACCAGATAGACGAAAGCTTGAGGACAAAGGCGTGTCCTAACCGGAGCAACAAGCACTTGAACGACTTTTTTTGTGCCGCGAGTCGTGGCGCGAGCCGAGCATATTCAAGGCGTTCACGCTTCAGGCTTGTGAGAAACATGGACAGAGAGGTTGAGGATTGCACAGTTGGGACGGGTCCAACGAGAAGGAAATCCTATTGAGCGATGCGCGTGTTTAAAGACAGTACTATCCACGGCAGGAGACAGGGTCAGCTACTTACCACTACGGCCCTAGCCGTCTCGACATTGCTGCCTCACGGAGTGGGCCATGAAGTGGTACGTCTTAGTAGGGTGAGGTTCGTGTACGTGTCGCGTGTGGAGTAAGGTGTACGGCGGGCGTTATCGTGGCCCGAGGACACGAGGTGCGGTGACACGAGGTGCCAAGGTCGATGAAGACAAGGTGCAGGCGCAGTCGCTATCCAGACAGGCGCGTTCGGTACAGTCAGACCACCTGGGCAGAATGGCAAGAACAGCTTCACCAAACAGCGCATCTCTCCAGAGTTCCTTCCAAGGTTGTGCATGAGGCTAGGACACAATAGATGGTCCAGTGAATGCTGACACATCTCGCCTCGCACCTGGTCTGCTGAGCGGGTTAAGTGGCCGTGCTGCGTTGTTCGTTCGCAAGGTGGAATCTGTGTTGCGACAATCATATTCGCTGCCGATGGTTCTGTTCTGTGACGATGATTCTGTCCTATGGGGCGCCCGTGGTGGAAGGAGAGCCTCCGTGCAGGTGCGACTGAACTAGCGGGATGCAAATACCTGGAAAAGTGCGGTGCTGAGCGTGAGAAGTGCGGAGATATGTAACCCCAGTCTAACGCAGCTGATTACTGCATATGACTTGCCCACGGAAGAACAGAGGACCAGAACGGGCTTCGCAACTGTAAGAACAACCGTAATCTTAGCTACTCACATCTGTTATGTTCGTGCTCGGCGGGTGCGAGAGAGCTAAGACGATTAAGCTTGATTCTATGTCTATGGACTTCCACCTGTTCATCTTGCCAGTACATAGGACTGTCAATCATCTTGATGCCGGCGCACCTGTGTCTGTTCCGCCTTTGGCCCAAGGCGCCGCTGTGCCGGACCCGGGAGGAGGCAAACGTGCCGAGCTCGCTCCCGGTGGCGGCGGGACTTTTGTGCTCGATGCCCAGGGCGCTGCTGTACCACCGGCGGGTGGTGGCAGTCTTGGTGTACTCGCTCCTGGTGGAGGTGGCGGCGCTCTTGTACTCGTCGCCCACGGTGCTCGAGTAGGCTGATTTGGGCCCGCAGGTACATTCGGCCCCGACGCTTTCGCCCACGGCGCTGCTGTCATCGGCATGCCACCTGCGGCAAGGGGATCGCGGAGGGGCGGTTGCGGAAATCGTGGAGGGCCGTTCATGCTGGTTGGTTCGGCCAGAGGATCTCGTAACGCAGCTGGCGGCCCTGTTTGCCGCGCCGTGGGCGCCGAGTTCGATGGCGTGACGGCCTTGGGCTGGGAAGAAGTGTGCACGCTGGCCTGGATTTTGGGTGCGTTAGGGTCAGGGGTCCAGCTGAAGAGGGAGCCGAAGGGAAAGTGCTGGACAACGGGAAACTTGGAGAGGACTTCGGCGTTGTACATCTTGATCATGCCCTGGGTATGTTAGCAGTGGTCTGAAAATGGCTTTACTTAGACCTGAGCCCGCGAACTTGGCTTGATACGCACCTTATTGATCTTCGCCCACCCAGCCTTCACACCGGACACATCGTACAGTATGGGGCTGTGTTCCCAGAATGGGCCCTTCTTGACGTCGTAGATGAACCCAATGGCGCTGAAGTACATATTTCGCCCCCTCTCCCTCTGCACAGCGCTGGCTTTCGCTACGTCTGCCGGGTTCGGCGCACTCTCCAGCGAGCCCTCGGTTGCGACATCCGCAGGCGTCGTTATAGACGGGGACAGCTGAGCGCTGCCGAAGATATACGACACAAACGAATGATCATCAAGACCCCAAACTCCATGACTCCCAGCGGGCTCGAGCGTGTACGTTAGTATCAGCCGCCGGATGAGGACAAGGTACGGCTCAACAATGCCGAGCACGATACCGCGCTCCTGATCTCCATCTGAGGACGCGGGGAACGCACCGAGCTTCCACAGGCACCCCAGGAACGCGAGGAACGAAAGCTCATGCCCCGTGCCATAGTCGAGGCGCTGCGAACTGCCAAAGCTGCCGATGAAGTACGCTTCCAATTCGCTCTTAGCCGAGACATCTGAGGTGGATTTGTACGCCAAGATTTCTTTTGGCAGATACGTGTCCAGTAGATCTGATGCCCTCTCTCTTACGACATCGTACCATTTTCTGAAACTCACGTTGCCGAATCGTCGTGGTCCGGTGTCCGGCGGCGCCTCGTCGATGATGGATGTCAGTGCTTCGAGCAGCTTGGCGAGGCTCTGCACGACGGGTGGATGTGGTACTGATGTGTCTTCCAAGGACCACTCTTTGACTGATATTGTTCCTTGCTCTTTATTTGCGATCTTGCGCGGGATCATAGACGTGTTGAGCTGGAATATGAATGTCATGATGTCCGCGTAGGCTTTGGATGACAGGAAGAATGTGACATCATCGCCGTCGTTGATGCACTTTTTCGGTGTTTGGAATGCATGGCCTTGGCTTGGATCTAGTACTGATAGCGCAGGCGCTGTTATGAGTGTATTGTGTGTCATGTTGTTGTTGAGACGTGGTGATGTAGTCGATGCAGGGCATGTGATGGCGCGTCTTGCTGGTGGTTCGTGCCTGCCAACGGTGCTGGTTCGCGCTAGGGGTGTCCCGCATCGCACCTGCCTCCTCGGTCAAAGCTCCTCAACTCCACATCACATCCTTGCAGAAGACGTCTTTTCGTCTCGTTCATGTGGCGATGAGATAGCAGAAGCTATGTGAGGTTGAGCAGAGCTTTGGTCGCGCAATATGACTCCAAGGCCTACGGGTATGTGCCCGCGCATCCAGCTGGCTTTGTTTACATTGTTGACAATTACAGGTCTCATCATACCCTCCTCACCCTCGTTTGATAGCGAAGCCGCATCGCAGCAGCTCCTCGCCGAGGCCAGTAGTCCTGTCCGGCGCCACACTACTGCACTGCCTGCTAGCTCGATCGCTGCCCAGCGAAGCGCAAACCTCCTCAATGCCGCGCGCGCATTGCCTACGTCGTTGCTGGCCCCAGCACCAAGAGCTGGTAAGCTGGCCAAATCTGGACAGCTGAAGCCTTCGAAAGTCGCAAAGGGGAAGCTGCCACGAGCAAGCTTGGCAGGCTTGGTCTCAGAGAGCTCGCAGAAGAAGGCTCGCGGCAAGCAGCTGTACGATCTTGAACCGATTCCGCAGAAGCAGAGGGCATCTTTACCTTCACAAGTTGCCGCTCTCGACGACGAGGACGACGACGTTATACCAGAGACGAGCCAAGTGCAGCCAGACGATGACGCGCCTGTTGAGATTCCGGAAAGCCTTGATGTCTCTGCTCCCACTGAGGCATTCGGCGATGATGACGTCGTCGACGCTCCTACCTCGCCCATCATGCCGGGTGAAGACTTGGTATCATCCGCAGCGAAACAGCGGCGGGGTCGACCTGAGAAGAGTAGCGAGAGCATAGCATCTGCTGCAACGGAAGTGCGTGAGACTGAAGAATTTGCTCTATTGGCGCCGTTTGAGCCGGAGAAGGAGGTACCCTCAACATCCAGGAAACGACCGGGGCGTCCACGCAAGACTGGCGAGAGTGTGACATATCTTGCAGACGAAGAAGAGTCGATTGTGGACGCTGGCCCTCCAACGATAGCGACCTCTGAGGGGTCACCGGCCGAGGAACCCAAGAAGGGCCGAGGTCGACCGCGAAAGAGCGGTGAAAGCGTAGCGTCTGTGGCAGCAGAGGAGGAGCCGACTGCAGAAGCACAATCGCCAACGTCAACAGCGGAGTCTCCTGGCGATGAGGAAGCCGAAGCGCCAAAGAAACGCCTTGGTCGGCCACGAAAAAGCGGCAACAGCGTGGTGTCCCGCACCTCTGAAGTCGCAGCTGCCGAGGTGCACGAGGGGGCTGCAGAAGAGACATCTACGGCGCCGAAGAAGCGGTCGGGACGACCCCGCAAAAGCGGCGAAAGCACCACGTCTCGACCTTCAGATGTTGCTTTTCGTGAAGTGGATGAGAGTTTTCGTGACAGCGTGCTGCAGGGCATGCAACATCAGCGACTTGCTGCTGCGATGAAGGCTAAGCGCAAAGGCCGCCCTGAGCGTGACATTGAGACGACTACCATTGGCGAGACTGATGCAGGCCCAATGCCGACGAAGAAGGTCAAGAAGCTCAAGGGACCGAAGATGATCAGCCCAGACGAGCCTGAGTTCGAAGAGGACGTGATTCCGCCGATCTCTACTCCACGTCAAGATGTCCCGCAAGCAGCACGGAAAAGTTCTCGTCAAGAGTCACGAGAGATCAGACGGCAAGAAAGGCGGGAGGCTGCACAACCACATGGTGATCCTCAACCAGAAGTCGAGATACCTACTAGATCTACACGTACCGGCTCGTCTCGATCTCAGGGTGACCCTGCAACTGCACCTGAGTCTTCATCTGTCTCCGCGATCGTGCGAAAGGGCACGGCTGCACAGTGCATAGCCGCGACTACCAGAGCAGCAATGGCTGCTTCTGCACCCGAGCCTGCCAAGCGTAAAAAGCCGAACAGGCAAATCCATATTTCGTTCCCCGACTCCAGCCCGGCTGCTCAGGCTGCTCAGGCTGATGAAGGGGACGACGAGGAAGCTGCGCAGACGTCAACTGCAGTGACCAGCAATGGTCGAAAAGCAAGATCCTGGGAAGAGGTTGGTGACGCCGCCAATGCAGCCAATGGTGGGCAAGACCAAGCAGATAACGATGAGGGCAACGACGTTCAGGACGAACAAACGCAAGAGGAGGAACATGGAGAATCCGACGACGCGAACGTGCAGGACGACGATCAAAACAGTCATCAACGCTCACAGCTCCCGGCTCTAGACCAAGTTCTCGATTTTGCTGACGGTGAAGAGTGGTCAGGAGTGTGCAGTGTCGGGCTTGCAAGGAAGATTCATCGCACTTGCGACAGAGTGCGTGTAACACTGAGCAAGGAAGACTGCTCGTATGATGACATCGCTGAATGCAGAGACGTCCTCGTCCAACGTCTCGCCAGCCTCGGTTCTAATATACCAGCGGACGTCCGCTTCGATTTTAAGCGCGACGCCTATGCTTATCTCTTCCGTGCTTTGACCTTGGTCTTCGAGGCCATGTATGATAAGTTCCAACAAGAGCAAGGAGAAGAAGGCGAGGCCATGGCATCTCTGGAGGCTTTGCAGATCTTGTACCCCTTCATTCATGAGATGTTGAGGTTCAAAAACACCATGGATAGCTGGAAAGTCAGAGTCACGGGACAAGGCCACGGTGACAGACTCATCAAGGGTGTTGAGTCTGAGTTGATAGCGCCGCTCCGAATCGTGGAGAAAGACTTCAAGAAGCGGCTAAGTGGCTTGCGGAAGGCAGAGCAAGATCGAAAAGCTCGCATTGAGATGCAACAGCAGCGAGAAAGACAGAAGCAGGAGATGAGCAAGCAGGAAGAAGCGCTACGCTCCTCGAGAGAAAGACGGAAGCGTTGGCAAGATCTACACATCGTACGCATGCAGTGCGAATCGGATCCATACCGACGACGACGACTTAGGTTTGTCGAGCCTCCCGCTTCCACTGAGACCGATGCGAACGGCAACGAGTTCGAGCGTGTACCCTTCTTCGGTGAACGCAGCGCTCCGCCGCCATCCTCAGTGATCACATCCAGTGGTAAAGACTGGACACCAGAGCAAGATACGGCGCTGCTTGATGCCCTGCAGTCGTTTACCCGTAAGCGCGCCTTATCCTTCACCCGGCTTTGCGACATGCTGACCTCACGTAGCTCTCGAAGACATCTTCAGGAAACACTGTAGACCTCGTGGTCCTATGCGCGAGTTCACAGTCTCTGACTTCGCGGCTAAGCTGGCCTGGGTGCGTGCTTCTTGGGCCCAGTTATTACAGCTGCATCCAGACTGGGAGCTTCCAAATTGGGTTAAGGAGATCCCTGTGCTTCCCTAGTTTGCTGTGTGTCGTGCTTGCCATGTTAAGTAGCGTCATTTCCTTCCTCGATACCCAGTCACAATGAGCATTCTTACGCACCGCTGTCGCCGTCCGTGTCCTTGTGGGCGCAGAAGATCTTTCTCGTCACAACTACCTACTCACCCCTGGATTGTGTCGTCTGCGGTCATGAGATGTTTAGCAAACTTTCTGTTCCTCTCGATCTATATCATGCTTCTCCCCTGACAGTAGCACCGTTAGACCATGGCTCACCTTACTATGTTCCTTCAAAGTCCATATGATACCTTCGCGTCGCTGTCATCCTCGAATGAAGCGAGTGAAAGGACATTCGCGTTGCAACAGACCCTGTATCTGTCTTGCGCTTGCTGCAGAATCTCTGGAAAGCAAGTGAAAGTAAAGACAGCGTCTGCGCGAATATAATGCAGCTAACGATCTGTGCCGTACTTCTTTCCTCCTACACCTGCGCGACCGGCACATCATCTTCAGCACCCTATTCACCAATTCTTTGGCAGCTTTTCCCGCAGCACGCATTCTTTCACCAGCTATTCCCACCTCCTGCGAAGTCCTCGAAGAATTTGCTCGACACGCAGGGTCCTTCCACCATCACTTGCTCCCTTCGTACATACCAACAAACTCAACCGTACTACGCTCGTTTACGATATCCTCCACCAACGCCTTCGCCGCTCTATATGAGGAGCAGCCCAATTATATGATCGTGGACGAGGCAAACGAGCTGGGGTTGGAACAACATGGTACTCGTGAAGGTATGACTGCCACACTTTTGCCTGAACGAGCCGATGCTGGCTAGGACAAGCCGCCTTACAAGCCTCGCGCCGCTCGTCCTGATATGCATGTTGCTAACATCGTCACAGATGCTGAAGTTGCGCCTACCGACGTCACGATTGAGTCCGCATCTGATTCCGCAGCAGCAGAGTCCGAGCCCGTTGACCCTGTGCCTTTCGCACTTGCCGCTGGTCTTACGCCTCCAGAGACCACGCCTACGACACCCGAGGCCGCCTCGCCCGTCGCCGTGCCCACGGCGTCTGCTGACAAGCCAGCTTCGCATGCTGAGACCCTGCTAGCCATCTTTACCTCCACTCCCACTACCTTCACACCTAAGATGTCATGGGCAGATGAGGAGGAGGAGGAGGAGGAGGAGTTGCAGCAGACTGCTAATGCTGAAACTACCACTAAGGCTGCCGCTGAGGCCGAAGTGAAGGCTGCGCAAGAGGAAGCCCAGGCCAATGCTGCCGCCGAAACTGAGGCACAAGCTCAGGCCGACGAAGAGATCAAGAAGACTGCGGACGGGTGGGTGAAGGTGAAGATGTCGAAGAAACGCTCGCAGCACAAGAAGAAGGTGGCCGTGACGGAGGCTGGTAGCCCTGAGATTGAGCCCACTAAGCCCGCTGAGCCTGTTCAGGAGGAGAAGGCTCAGCTTCCAGTCCCAATCATTGAGGCTATTGACGAGCCCAAGACGGCTGCTGAAGACACCGTTTCTGCACAAGAGGGGAAACTTGTCGTGCCTGCAGCGTCTGAGGACATCGAACCGCCACACGCGCAACAAGAGCCTGAAGCTACACCCAGTGTAGCCATCGGTCGAGATCACAGCGGATTCAGATCCCTTCGCAACTACGCAAAAGCCAGATAAGGCTGCTTTGACGACGCAACCGCAGTTTTTCCTCGAGACAATTCCCGAGGCTTACCTTGAGGAGAGTGCAGAGGACGCGATCGCTCCGGCTGTCGCAACCGCGCCATCAGATGAGACAGGATCAGCTGAAACAGCTGCTGAGTTGAAGCCGTTACTGTCGAGGCCCCGGAGTCTATGGACTTATCCGAGGTCATCGAGGAGGAAGTTGTCAACCCATCAACGTTGCTGACTACCTCGACTATCAACCAGATACTGATGACAAGGAGGATGTCGAAGATGCTGTCTCGGAGGCCATTGAGGATACTGAAGACCTCCTTGTTGCTCCTGAACCTGCCACTGCCACATCGTTCACCCAGCATATTGATGCCGAGGAGACAGTCAGTGATGAAAACGTTGTCGATCAGACTGGCACACCTGCTTCAGGCACCAACAATGCTCATGAGCCAGTTGTTGCTCGCCAGGAGAAGGAAACGAGCAGGGCGCAGCGCAACGCTGCGAAGAAGCGCGCCGCTGCCGCTGCCACCGCCGCCATCCCGGCCACTGTTGCTGAGGAGAATGAGCCTACCAATGTTGCGCTTCCCGTTGCGAAAGCATCTTCTTCGAAGCCCATCCGTGCAGGCCGCCCTAATCGCACCGAGAAGCGTACAGGTCCGAAGCCATCTGGGTCTGGGGCAACTTCGAAGGAAGATTTCAAGCAGATCACTGTCACGTTGACCGAGGGCACGTTTGCGAATCCCGAACATCAAGAGAGCAAGACGGTTCGCCAGAAGCTCGAGGCTATGTAGGCAGCTGTCTTTGGCGCAATCTCCGAGAAGGTCACCTCATGGGTCAAGAAGGCCGATCGCCAGGGTAAGACACCCGTGAAGACGCATGATATGCCGCAGCCGCAGTCAGTCGATCAGCTTGGCGAGATCTACCACACGATGATCGCACAAACCGGGGCCGACGCGACCATTAAGAATCGTAAGAGGTACATGCGTCAAGAAGCTTACCGACGTGCAGAAGAGATTCGGCTGAGGCGCCAGCCTGGGCAGTCGGCGGCCATGAAGGCTCGGATCGCTGATCTGGACGAGCAGCCTGTCGTCTTCGGAGACATTGAGACGGAGCCTAAGGCTGATGCTGAACCAAAATCCGTCAAGTGGATAACGATTGCACTCGCTTTCTGCTGCCTGTTCGTCCTGGGTATGGCGTGGCTGGATAAAGTTCTTAGCCGGGGTGTCACAAAATCTAAGAAGACGAAGTCCTGGTACTCTGACTTCTCGACAGTTTGACTTGTTAGCGGTGTTGCGTGAAGCGACGGCGTTTTTGACCCTTGGTATTGCAGAAAGGTTGTCATACAGGCGATTCTCATAAATGTACTCAGATTCATATAATCCATCATCTTCTTCTCGTGTTCCTTCCTATCACTCCATCAGCATTCAACTGTGCATTCCACCGTGCATCTCTGAGAAAGACATACCTGCTGATATCAGTTCGTGACTTGCACTTTGGGTCCCATCTTCCAGCTGCTTCAAATCCTCTACCTCCTTACCGCCACCACCCACTCTTCTGCGCCTTCAATTCGTCCAACTGCTCCCTAATCCTCCGCAACTCCAGTCCATGCTGCTTATGCGTCTCATCCAGCAGTCGTGCATGTTCCTTCCTCAGCTCTTTGAACTCCTCGTCTAGCTGCTCGTGCCATGGGTACAAGACGAAGATTTGGAATGAGAGTGCCGAGGTGCCGATAACGAAGTTGGTGAGGCTGAAGCCGCGGGTAAACCACATCTCGATTGGAGTGGGGTGTGCTAGGATACAGATTGCTGTTCCACGTCACAGAGGAACGACTTGTTTTGGAAGTCTTGATTGTCGATCGTATGATTCTTGGTGTCTCGGCCTTTGGTGCAGAAGCAGCGTGCGTGGTGAGTGCTCGGTGTAGGAGGACAGTGAAAATGGCCGAAGACAGGATTGAGGGAGTTGCGAAGGAGGACGCGCAATTTGTGCGACATCGCAGACCTATGTAGCAAACAGTCACATGCTCAACCTGTAGTCGCTGCGCCCAACTTTGACCATTCTTCAATCCCAAGACCAGAAGTGGCATGATCCTCTTTCCGCATTGGGCCGATTTGGAGCTAGCGCCGAACAACATCAGACCACATGCGCAGCGTCCACGAATCGAGGCCCACAAATCGAAACAAACGGCAAAAACCACCAACAAAAGAAGATCGGACGTGGCGGAGTCCGTGATTTTTGTTGTTCTGCTTTCTGCTTTTCGACCACCCTCACCCTGACCACACACCCGCACAACACCACGACTCACCCTCATGCATGCAGACACAACCAATGCACCCTGAGGCAATAGACACAAGTCACATTCTACTCATTGCCGATCTTAATTACAATCTTGCCAACTTCGGTCTGGTTCTGCAGCGCTTCGAACGCCTCGACTGCAGCGTCGAAACTGAAGTCTTTCGCGACTACCGGCCGGATGCTGTGCTGTTCTGCGAACCTCGCGAACTCCGCCGTCCCATCGCGGCTGAACGCAACGCAGCCCTTCACTAGCATTTTGTCAGTGTTGTGAATCGGAAATTCGCATGCACCCACCTGTTTTGCCTCCAAACAGCAGCGCTGGCACAATATCCGCAGACACGTCCTGTGGAGCGCTCAAGATGCCGATTAGACTCACAAGTCCACCTTTGCGGACGCTGTTCACAGAGTTTAGAAGTGTGCGCGCACCACCTAGCTCGATGACTTGGTCTACGCCCTTACCATCCGTGAGGCGCAGAACTTCACGATCCCAGTCCGTAGTCGTGGTGTAATTGATGCCATGCGTGGCGCCGAGCTTCTTTGCAAGCTCGAGTTTGGCGTCAGAGGATGATGTTGCAATGACCGTTGCGCCGAGTGCAGCTGCGATCTGACTTGTGCTTAGCATGAACAGGGCAACTGTGAGGGCGACATACCTGGATTGCAAAACAGCTCACTCCGCCAGTACCTTGTGTGAGGATCGTCTTGCCCTGTAGGCCCTTTCCGTCACGCCAGTCACTCAGTTCTCTGGCAAGAGAGGCACCTAGACCATCTCGTATCGCGCTCCAAGCTGTCACGCCAGCGGTTACTAGACTCGCACTCTCCACACTGCTGAGATGGGCAGGTGCCTCAATGACACGGGCGTCGTCTACAACTGTCCATTGCTGAAGAACACCTAGGCAGTCAGTCCCAAGGAACCAAAATAAGGATTCAACATCACCACACCTTCAGACGCTGCAGCTCCAAACACCCTCTGCAGATTGAGATTCCTCACATCCCCCGTCAGCCACTCATTGGGATGCAGAAGCACCCTTGTGCCCTCGCGACCAGTCCACTCTGACTCCGGTCCGGTGGAGTGTATCATGCCAGCACCATCAGAGCAGGGTACTAGATCTGCAGCGTGGTTCCCAGGAAGACCATCGATGCCAGGATACTCTGGTGAGCGAGTTGCGACGAGCAGGTCACGGTAGTTGAGCGATGCGGCGGTCAGGCGAACAAGGACTTGGCGAGGGCCTGCAGTAGGTACGGGCAGTGAACGTTGAGTCAAGCCAGTAACAGACGTCGCAGAGACAGGAATTGTCCAGGCAAGGTTGCCGGGCTTGGTCGACATTTTCAAAGCTCAGTCTTTGCTGAAGTATGTGTGCTCACGCTGCAGTGCGCCTTATCCGGATCATATGCAGCTCGTCCCCTTCGTTAGGCGTGCCATTGTGTGTGTGCAGCGATACGTGCAATGTGTGGTTTTACTTGCGAGTGCATTTGTAAGCCCTTGATTGCTAAGCTGGAGACACGACATCCCGTCTTCGACCAAGAGACCAATAGCAGATCGTGTACGCATATACTGCAGTCACCTCGGGTTCTAACGTTCGTGATCTGTGCGGGACATTGCGTGCCGAAGTTGAGGGAAATGCTATTGTGATGGAAGGATGCGCGTCGTTTAGCTATCGCCAAAGCGAGCGACATTACGTATGATGTCGGGGATTCCTCTTTCGACAAGATATCGGGCTCTGGGTGTCATGCTCTAGCTTGCGGGCCCTTTCGATATTGTTATAATGTTCATTCCGAGGTCGTACCTGAAGATGAACAAGGCATCTGGACACGCGAGATCAACCCCGTTTTCGAGACACGCTTGCCATAAAAGGGCTAGATTCATTTGTGGCGCGCAATTTGCCTCTCAGAGGTCCAGCGCGCAACAGCCGCCTTCCTCCTCGTCGCGACCACCGCAATGACTACTTACAGGCAGCGCGGAGTCAAGTTCATCAAGCCAAAGCCTATTTGGAGACGCATTCATGCTCTTTGCATCTCGGACGATCCTTTGGCAATAAGACTGCCGGCTTTCCGTGAAGCGTTGGAGGCAGGAGACGACACGAACGAGCTCGGCGGGTATGAACACAACCCTGGCATACGGCGCCTATTGCATCACGCTATTGACTTCTATGCGCAACCTCTCAAGGGGCTCAACGCAAAATCGCCCATTGTGGAGCTACTCCTTCAATATGGAGCTGATTCTAGGCTGCTGGATCTGCCTCCATCACCGTGTTGGCCCATCGAGGAACTTGAGTGTTGGTTCATAGTCTACGACAGCGATCACTCTCGGTAAGAACCCGAAGATCTCGAGATGTATCACTTCTTTCAGGCTGCACTCGGTCTCATGAAAGCCCAAGCAGAAAAGCTCGACGGTGAGCCTCATGTGAGTATCCGCATGAAGCATCGCTAACCAGTATTGCAATAGCTTTGGACAAGAGAACCATTGCTATAAATCGTAGTTGGTCTGCGAAGTTGAGATTCTGGGCGAGTTCATGAGGCTCGTTTGCCGAAATTTATCCCCAGCAGGGAAGCATGATCCTGCTCGCTCGCTGTCCTATCAATTGAAGGCAGTTGTAAGATGATGACAAGTCGACGACTTGCGACCCCCCTCGACGTCTTATCAGTCTCGCCCAGCCAACACTTACTTATCGATTACACAAGCATCGGCAAGGCCCATCATGAGCTTAAGCATCACACCAAGCACTGTGCTTGTCGCAGTTGTGTCTTTCCTCATAGCATACCTCGCGAACGTCTGGTATACATGGCGCAAGCTCTCACACGTGCCCGGACCCACCTGGGCTGGATTTACGAAGCTGTGGATGGTCCGCCAGTCGGTCCAGCGACGACAGCCTTATGCATTTATGGAAGCGAACAACAAGTACGGTACGGTTGTGCAGATGAGCCTTGGTTGCCCAGCTTACATGGTATTCAGGCTCATTGGTCCGTGTTGGACCGAACGAGGTCATAACCAACGACCCGGAGGTCTTGCGCAAGATTATGGCTGTACGCTCAGGCTACACACGGGGCCACTGTGAGGTTTATTCTGCGCCCTACACATTTTTTGCTACTCATCCCGGACCAGTCTACAACGCGATGAAGTTTGATCCTACGCGCGATAACTTATTCTCGATGCGCGATGATAGCGCGCATACGAAGTTGCGCGCCAAGATGGCAGCCGGGGTGAACAAAGTGCACCTGTGTGGTCAACATGCGCTGATGGCTTGTTAGTACTCGGGCAAAGAGAACGAGTCGATGGAAGGCAGCATTGACACTCAGATTGCCAACTTCGTCAAACTTATCGAGACGAAGTATTCGTCGACGGCTCGATATTATCGTCCAATGGACCTTGGTGAGAAGACTTCTTTGTTCACCCTGGACGTCATCAGCGATCTAGCATTTGGACAAGCCTTCGGTTGCCTCGAGAAAGACGAAGATGTATATGGCTACCTTCACATGAGCAAGACCGCTCTTCCCATGATGATGGCGATCTCCGACGTCCCTGTGATGGCAGACATTCTACAGTCACGATTGTTCCGAGCGCTGCTGCCTTCTGAAGCGGACAAAGCCGGCTTCGGTGCCTTCATTGGGTAGGTGTCTATGTCTTCGAGGCACCGGTCAATGTATGACTGATGAGAGAGCAGAATTGCGAAAAGACTCGTCGGTGAACGGTTTCGACCTGGAGCAGAGTCGCGGTTCGACATGCTCGGGTCGTTCATCCGTCACGGTCTCAGTGAGGAAGAAGCCGCGGGAGAGGCATTACTCCAGATCGTTGCTGGTAGTGATACCTCGGCGGGAACTATACGTGCTGTGATGCTCAATGTTCTCACCAATCCCCGTATCTACAAAAGACTGCAAGACGAGATTGATGCACACGTCAAAACAGGAATGGTATCATCGCCAATCACAGATGCAGAAGCTCGCAGCATGCCTTACCTTCAAGCTGTGATTAAGGAGGGACTTCGCATTCTACCACCTGCATCTGGGGCTATGTTCAAGCAGGTACCACTTGGAGGCGATATCATCGATGGCAAGTATCTCCCTGAAGGCACACAGATCGGCGATTCCTCTCTGGGCATCCAGCGATTGAAGTCAATCTACGGTCCCGATGCCGACCATTTCCTTCCCGAGCGGTGGCTCGAAGCGAGTCCTGAGAAGGCTGCAGAGATGGCAAGCACAGTCGACCTGATCTTCCACTATGGCAAATGGCAGTGCATTGGCAGGTCAGTGGCACTGATGGAGTTCAACAAGATCTTTGTCGAGGTATGTCTACATGCTGCTCACAGTTGTGCAGTCGTTAATCGAGACAGCTCTTTCGCAGGTTCGACTTCAGTGTCTGTCGGGCTGACAGACCGGCTGCCTTATGTAACGCTGTAAGTGCATACCTTGTGCCGATCAAGCTGGTACTAATTGTCATGAACCTAGGGGTTATGGATCGTCGAAGATTTCTGGGTGCGCATTGAGTGTCGTAACAACATTTGTTGATTCTGATCCGCAGCGTCACTGACGTGTCCTAGTAGCTGCGAGTGCGATAAGTTGCGGGCGCCTAGCTGTAATCTGTCCTATCTCTCTTCTGGCCGGAAAGGCTGCGTTCGCTCACACCGAAGATGCGACAGCGAATTGCAATGCATGCGAGCATAGAGCTTGGCTAAAATCGCCACTTCGCCCTTAACCCACAGATCCATGATTTGACAGGCCCTTCGCTCGAATAGGCTGATTAGATGATGTTCTGCGATGTGCAAGGGTGTTCAGCTGGGCGAACGACCAATGAAAGTAACAATACTGTGACTGACTTACGTCCTCGATCTTGGGACCCCAGCGATTGTTTGCCTCCAGAATCAGATTCATCAGCCGGGCTGAGTGTCGAATTCAGGAGGACCTCATACACATTCACGACAATAGAGGCTTGGTATTGTACTCTCGGCCTAATCATTATCACTAGGGTACCGCTGCGATGTTAAAGACACTGCTGAAGTGAGATTATACTGCACCTCTAGGTAAAATAGTCTATTTACACTAACGTGTTTCACCATCGAACGCCGCACCCCACCGAGCGCTGCACTTTTAAAGGCACAACGCCTGCGCAACAACAACGTGTAATGTCTTAACTACAACAACCCCCTAGACCCTATACTAAAGCCTAACGTGTAGCTTTTAATATATAATATCTTAAGATACTAAATTAAAAGTATCTAATGTGCTAAGAAAGTCTATAAAGTGCCTAAATAAACGCTCTAACAGTAATGTAACAGAACCTGCTCTTAATGCAACTGTAAGCTAAATTAAAAGCGCCTTATAAAGCTAGAAGAGGAGGCAGTTATACTATATATACTTAAGGAGTCTAATTGTAGACTACCCTCCTTAAAGGCAGATATATAAGATATAGCAGATAAACTGCTTAGAGAGCGCAGGGGTAACACTGTTAGTAAGAACTAGGTTAACAGGTTTATCTAGCGTACACCTAAGGTGCGAACGCAATAGACCTGTCTATATAATTACTAGCAAGCTGCTTATAAGGACCTAGCAGTTATCTAGCCCTAGTCTACACTTATTTAGTTAATAAAGGTAAAGTACAGTATTATAGATAAGGACATGTACAACTTTAACAAGTCTGCTTGTGTATTAAGGAAACAAAGGCACTCTCTTTCTTGCCTTGCGCTGCGAAACTACCTGCCTTACTTGTGCTGTAACCCTTACCTCCCTTTGCTTTACTTAGCCTCTATTTTTTTATCTGTGCGCCTAAAGGGACGCGTCTCTCTTCTGCGCACTAGCCCTTAAGCAGCTGCAGCGCTAGTGCCTCTTTTTATTTACCTAGCTCCTAAACGCGCTCTGCGCTCTATACTCTGCGCTCTACGCTCTCCCTGCCCTGTCCTCCTCTACCTTAACCTTCTTTTGCATTATTAGTAAGAAAAAGGAGAGAGAGAGAGAGAGAGAGAGAGAGAGAGCAAGTAAGTAGCTATACATGGCTGCCTCTCCCTCAGCGCTCTAGCACGCTTAAGCAGCGCGCCTGCTTACTCTTATTGCCTACGTTGCTTACCCTAATAGCAGCTTCCTGCTCTACTAGTAATGTAGGTTAGCTGTCCCCCTGCAGCTTATCCCCTACTACCTTAGCAGCACTACCTGCTACAGCTACAGAAAGAAGGACTGTGCTACCTTACTGTAGGCGTAGGAGGCAGTCTACAGCACTACTTACCCTATTACTATCTACACAAACATAGACACAGCAGCCTAGTAGCAGAGGCAGAAGCAGAGCAGCACTTATCTCTTACCTACCCCTATAGTCTAAGAGCTCCCTCTCTACTACGCCCTTTAGTATAAACTTAACAACCTATCTACTAGCTAGCGCTGTTAGTTTATATATAGCTACCCTAAGCACATACGCGCGCACTGCTACACTGCACATAGCTAGGAGGTATAACTAAGGCAAGGCTAAAGCATCTAGCTAGCTAAAGGCAAGCTCCTGCCCTAGGAAAAGAGCGTGCCTGCTTAGTGCCTCTAAAGTAATAGCAGGTTTAGGGCCCTCTAGTGTGTTACCCTAGAAGAAGCTGCTACGCCTTACGCAGCAGAGCAGCCCTAGAGAGGGCAGAGGAAGAGGCAACCTGCTTCCTACTAGACTTAGGCAGACCTAGAGGCTAGGCTAGCCTAAAAGGGCTAGGCAGGGAAGGCTACTATCTAAGGTACTTTAAGCGCAAGGTATCTAGTGCACTTCTCCTTGTAGATAGAGAAGACAGGCTGGGCTACCTACCTCTAGGGCTATAGCTTAGAGCACATAGCTCAGCTGCTAGACCCCCTAACGCACAGCAAGCAAGGCCTTGCTGCCCTCTACTGCGCCTTTAATGCTCTTGTTAAGTCTGCCTGCAAGATAGCCCTAGAGGAAGACTAGGTAAACATATTTACTCTGCACAGAGTAAACAGCTTCTAGCGTAGCTAGACCTTTAAGAAGCCTCTCCTTGTAAAGCTGCTTAACAGCACCTACTAGAAATATAAGGTAGTCTAGCGCAGGCTCCTTAGCTTTGTCTACTAGCTTACTGTTCTAGGCTAGGGCCCTAATCTATACTATATCCTCACACCTTAACAGCAGCAGGCTCTAGCTAATCTCTAGCTAGCTTTTGCAGCCTACAGTACAACTAAGAGAGCTAGTGCAGCAACTGCATAACTACCTAAGAGAGCCTCCTATTGCTCTGCCCTTTCCTAGCCTACCCTGCCGCCTACTTAGCTTACTAGATTAGTCTACTCTACTACCCCTACACTACTATCTACACTGTCCCCTAGCTGCCTGCAACCCTGCAGAGGGAAGCCCTATTCCTAGCCTACAATCTTAGCTGTTCTGCTATTAAGCAGTAACTCTAATAGCAATTCTAGCTTAAACTATAACCCTTTGTCCTGCTACTCTTCCCTAGACCTACTACCTACTGTGCAGACTAAGCCTTCTGCCCTGCCTACTAGTATCCTGCCTACTACTAAAACCCTAATAGGCCAGCCTCTAACGCTGCTAACGCTAGCAGAGACAGAGTTAGAGCTAACAGAGCACAAATAAGTAGCCTGCCTGCAGCTCTGTATAGCCCTCCTAGACTACTACATACGCAGAAGGCTTACTAACAGCATCATAGTTAGGTTCCTAGCAGCGAACAGCATTAACAGAGAGCGCAGAGGCTACACTAAAGCAGAGGCCTTAACCTCTAATCTCTCAGCGTTAATTAAGCTAGCTTAGCTGCTAGTTCTGCAGCACACAGTGCATAAGTACTACTCTAGCTGTGCAGAGTTTCCTAGTAACAAGGTAGCAGAGCTGCAGGATACCTTTATAGTCTACAGGAGTGACTTACCTATTAACTAGATCCTAAATCTGCGCACCTACAGGAACGCTATACGTAACAACACTACTGCTACTAGCTAGATTAAGTAGTCTAATAATAGCTAGAAGCTTACCTACAAGTCCCTAGAGCTTACCTTAGGTAACCTGCGCTAGACTATCTAGGATTAGCTAGCAGAAGTATAGGAGCAACTTAACTAGCTGCTTCTGCTCCCTAACTCTAAGCCTAATACACAAGCGCGCCTAGTGCTAGCAGCACACCTAGCCCTGCTAAAAGAAGACCTAGGCGTGTTTACTGCAGGGTACTTATTCCTCCTTAACCCCTGTAACAGCGCTCTCTTAGCTGCAGGTAGCTAGCATTACCTACTTAACTATATACGCAATTCCCCCTAGCTGCGCAGGCGCTTCTTCCTCTGCAAGCGCTCTCTTACCTAGGACCCATCAGCCATCTAGGCCTACATCCAGCTACTCTATGTCTATCTTAAGCAATTACTACTTCTAATTCACATAGCAGGCAGCCAGCCTGCCTAAGGTACAGAGCTATTAACCCTGCGCTAGCGTAATTCTGCCTACAGCAATATCAGGAGTATCTTTGTAGACAACAGAATGCTGTGCTTTGTTACTTCCTACTACAAGAATTACTCTACAAGTAGCATAACTAAGATTATCTACTACTACCTCCTACCAGAGATTACAGAACTGCTGCTGTACTACCTATAGCTAATTACCCTGTTCCTAGATGCCCTCTACATTCTAACAGAGGGCTAGCTGTAGCAAGCGCCTAACATTAGCTCTTATCTCTAGCCAGACAGCTTGTCTGCAGCTGCAAAAGGCTAGAAGAGGCTGCTAAAAATTACAAGCAGCTAAGCAGCTAAGCAGGCAGACATTACGCACAGCACAAATTACTTACTATGTAGTTAACAGTCTATTAAGGAGCCCTAGCTAAGCTTATAATTAGGGGTAGTAATTAAGAAACTACTAGCAACTGCACTCTCTACTATAATTACAGTCCTAACATAGCAGCATGCTGCTATTACTATGTCACGCAAGCACTTACCTAAGGGCTTCTAGTTTAAGCGCAACTACAGCATAAACAAAGGGGACGTAATTATAGACCTGCAGTCTGCCTACACCTCTAAGCGTGCTGCTATCTCCTATACACGCAGCTGCAACAAGGGCCTAGGCTTTAGTAAGATGCTCTACAACAACTACTACTCCCTTAGCTGCACCTAGCATACCTTCCTAGAGTTTAGCACAGTTCTGCCTCCTTAAGATAGCACGCAGGCAGCAGTGCTAGCCCTAGCATAAGACCTAACGCTAGCAGAACCTACAACTACTTCTGCTATAAAGCAGAAACAGGAGGAGCTAGAGAGGGAGCTTAGAGGCTAGGTAAGGGACAAGCAGCTACTGCGCCCTAAGCGCAGGAGGACCTAGCGCGCAATTAGCCTAGCAGCTAGGCTACACTGTCTAGAGCAGAACAACAGGCTTAACAAAAGTTAGGAGTTCTAATTAGCATGCGTTATATTATAAAGTCACAGGGGCCTAGCTATACTGCACCCTATCTACTGTACTGTACCTTTTTACTCTATACTATTTTGTCGCATTACGAGTTTGCATTACAATGTTAGAGGGGCTAAGCTACCTACTCTACACTATACTATCTCCTCTGTACTATGCCTGCCCTAAGCCTACTTGCTACCTGCTCCTGCTCCTGCTCCTTAACCTACCCTGCCTTTGAACGTGCTGCCGTGCTGTGAATTAAGGAAACTAAGTGCTAAAAGTTGTTAAAAGTTAATAAAAGAAAAGCCCCCTAGGCAGCCTAGCTAGCTGCCTAAGGGATACTACCTAAAAGTTAGGGGCTGTTAGTCTGCAGCTCCCTCTTAACGCGCACGTCAGAGGGCTTAGTTATTGCTGTAGTGCATAGCTTGTGTTAAAAGGGGGAGGGAGAAGGGGGAGGGGGGTTGTACTTATAAAAAAAAGGAAAAGAATTACTACTACGTGCTATAATATCCTTACTACAGCAATACCCCCTGTTATAGCATTCTAGGCTTATAGCTTGTGCCTAGGGTAAGAACCTATCTTCCTAGCTGCTTAAGTGACTATAGTATTAAAGAGTAGGACGTTCTAGCAGAGCCCTAAGGGCGTAAGCTAGATTTTAGCAGCGTTGCTGCTTTAGGGGGCAGAGCAGTAGGACTAAATAATACAGGAGACCCTAGAATTCTTAACAGGTTAAGCATTACTGTAAATATAGCCCCTCTACACGCGCCCTTGCTGCAGTACACACTAGCTAACTAAGATGCGTGCGCACCTTAGCTAGGTATCCTATCTTAACAGCTAAAGCTGCCTTAGGGATTCAGCCATTCAGTCCCTAAACTAAGCTAACGCTTATCTAAAGCAGCAAGTCTAGAGGTCTGTAGCTTAATTTGTGTGACAAAGTTTAGGGTTTAATTAAAACTATTACTTAAGAAAAAAAAATTACATTAGAACAGCGTGTAGACCTAGCGTCCTAAAAGAGCCTGCAATGTGACTTGCAGACCCTAAAGACTGTGCTAAAGTGATAAGAACACCCTCCCTAAAGGGCGTAGTAGCTCTGTTTAATTTCTTAAGCCTAGCATGTGGCGTGCTAGGTCACGTAATACGTTTTAGTGTATTAAGAAGAGTTAGCACTACAAGTGACTATAGCACTAGGTGTGAAGCAGTGCGCAGTTGCAGGAGCAATAGCTGCCAAGGCAGGTTACGCTAACAGACGTACTTAAGAGACAAGGTTAAGTAAACGCCAGCTTAATTGCTAGGACTAATAGGGAAGCTAAAACAGCAGATAATTAGACAATTAAAGGTAAGTCTACGCGCACAGGCAAGACAAACACCTAACACTAAGTAAAGCTTAAATATTAACTATCTCTAGTCGCTTCTAATCCTGTTCTTTTTTAGAGAACTAACTAAGCAGGCTGGATTTTAAATTCTAATTTTAAAAGAACATAACTGCAGAGGTTATAGTTTAATTATTATACCTGTTAGGGTTAACCTTAAGGCAGAAACAGACATACTTAGAACTAGACAGGTAAGCAACAGGAGAAAACCTAAAGGAGAGCCACCCTAAAAGGCAGAAGTTACAGACACAAAAGCACTCTCACACTAGCGCGTCTTAGCAGGGAGAAGCTCTAGTCAGCCTAGAGGGCCAGCCTAGTTCACCCTAATTATTTAATACAGGTTGCGTTCGCTTACTGAGGTCACAACCACAGCGTTCGCCCCTCTAAAGAAGGGGTACTTGCATTCCTAACTTGCGTTTGCTGCTATTCTACTAACATTAAGGCTACAGCTTAGGCAAGATCCTACTAGCTACTACTGTTTCTAATCTTATAATAAGCAGTCTGCTGTTATCTAACTAGCCCGCTAAGCTTGTAGAAGGTCGCTTGCTGCTGCCACTCTTATAGTTAAATACTCTATTTCACATTTGTTAATTACCCTCTCTAGTCTATTTAGCAGGTGAGTTTTTACACACTCCTTAGCAGATTCTAACTTCTATAGCTACCGCCCTGCTGTCTTAACAAACTAGTTTTAAGATCAGACTACAGCAGCTATTATGTTTTCTGTAATAGCTTAAAGCAAATCAGGCTGCACACAAGATGCAAGGCTTAAAGGACAAGCAATAATCACAGTACCCTAGGCGCAATTGCGTGCGCTGTTAGCCACCTAGCATACCTAGCTCAGGTCGCTCCTTACTGTTAAGAGTAGCTACTGTTAATCAGATAGAGCGTCAAACTAACTAAGGTTAGATTAAACTAGAGCGAGCTTTTCAGCCTGCACAATAAATTAAAGCTACGCTGTTTGTGCGCTTCAGTCCCCTGCGTGCCGCGTAATCCGCAACGTTACTCTTAACTCTATCCCAGGGCTGCAAGTGGAGGCAGTGCTTCCTCCAGTTTTCAGCGTGCCAGAATGTTCATTTTCACGGCGTAGACTACATCACGTA